>CAUYPK010028527.1:0-17527 GCA_963574355.1 Loris lydekkerianus | reverse complement strand
GAGATATATCCTGCAAATATCTTCTCCCATTCTGAGGGCTGTCTGCTTGCTTTACTTACTATGTTCTTGGCTGTGCAAAAGCTCCTTAGTTTGATCAAGTCCCAGTAATGTATTTTTGAAGCTGCTTCAATTGCCTGGGGGGTCAAACCCAATTTTCAATACATGGCAGTTGTTCATGAGCATCTGACTCATATTAGATTATTCTTGTTATAATTACCACAGTCCGTAAAGAAAATTAACTTTCTGAAGCATTCCATAGGTGCAAAAATTATAGGCTTTTTAATAGTTATCATTCAATTTTCTAAACTACATTGCTGGGTTTTCCTAATACATTATTGTATATTTAAATAAAATATGCGTCATATATATTAAACATATATAAGCTATACATAATTTAATTTAATTACAGTATAATAATTTTATATTAAATTTCTGACATGTAATGTATTAATCTATTTATACATATACCACTCTTTCTGTTTATTTAAAATGAAAATGCTCCCTGGTGTTTTATTAACGTGTCTCTAAGAAAGAAGGTGCAGGAGAACTGCCTTCCTTGGCAATTAATTGCTTTCACATTATTTTCAAATTTTCATCATGAAACTGTCTTTGTGAAAAAAGAAGCCACCAGGGTGGGTAAGTGAATATTATAAGAATCTAAGTGAAGAGGCAAAGATAAAGTCTGAACCCAATGATAATTTTGAGTAACAAATATAAGGCCAGCTTTAATTTTCTGAATTATCAAGCATTATATTAATCTCTTATGTGTTACTCTAAATAGGAAGCTTTGGCTCGGAATATCTACCTCCCCTGAAACCACACCAAGGGATCAAAATATATGTCACCCTTCTCATACTGCAGCAACATTGACAAAAAGGCAGCTGTTTTGTTAGAATAACAGGGAAGAGTCAGGCTGGTGGCAGTCAGTAACTGGCCCTCTCTGCTGACTTTCATTTTGCAGAACTTCTATTAATGATCAAAGGGCTATGTTAAGATACTTACTGTGTTTTAAAACTTTTTAAGCTACTTAGAGCCATTTACATATTTGAGGAGAATTCCATTTGCAGAGACCAAATTCTTACGCTAGTTGAGTGAATATACATTTTAAAGATTATGGTGTTAAGGTGACCAGGTAAAATTTGGCCATTTGAACATCTAATCAGGCTTGTGAATGCTGGGACTCTATGTACAAAAGGAAGTTCCTACCTGGGTTCTTAATTTGTACAACTGATGTCATGACCTTGGTGGTCTGCTTTACTCTGACTATAAAACTCACCAGACCCAGGTGTCCTCGTGTTGATCAGAATGATAATGTACCTTCATCCTCCTCAGCCCCAGGGGCACTCCCAGGGTTTCTGGCTACTTTCTCTGTGGTGGGAAGGGTACATCTGATGTGTAGGATCATTGAGGATTTTTCTCTTATTTTCCTTTAGGGGTAAGATAGCATCAGCGTCAATATTTTCTATAGTTGTGATTTCTTGAATACACTAGCTCTGAGAAGCATATGGTGCTGAGGCCAAAGGGGAGGATGAGACAAAAGTTTCTGATCTCAGCCTTGTGACTAACTAGATGTGTGACAATAATCAATCCTATCACCTCTCTAGCCTTCAGAACATCCTCAGTTAGAATGACAGAACATCCTCACCAGGACCAAGTGAAAGTAGTCTGAATGAGGTCAGACAAAACCACTTCCTCCCTACCACTTCTGTACACTCCTGCCTCACTGGTCCAGAAAATGCTTGAGAGAACCAGACCAACACTATCTTAGGCCGGAATATGGCTATATTAGGTACTAAGTTCGGTTCCCCTGACATTTTGTTTTATAAGTTTCACTTTCCAGTAAGCCCAGGCAATTCCCCAAAATCATGAGACAGCTAACCCCCAATCAGGTACCACTCTCCCGATCAAGTTGTATACCCCCACTTGCTGCACCACATAATAAAAATCCCCTGTTCCAGAGCTTGGGGCTCCTGGCTTGGATCTGTTGCAGCGGAGCCCCCAGGAGTCCAAGCTTGAGCATGCAATAAAAGGCTCTTTTGCTTTTGCATCGGACTCGGCTCCTTGGTGGTCCTTGTGGGGGATTTTGAGGTCTGGGCACAACATTTTGGGGCTCGTCCGGGATATCCCCCAAGACCCCTTGAGGACCCTGACCTGAAAGGCTGCTATGTGGTAAGTGTGTGTCTGTCTTGTCTGCTGTGGTTGTTTTTGGAAATCTGGAATCTGTTAACGATGGTCAGCATGAAGTCAAGGCAGACACACTGAAGGCTGCCGGCCAGGGGTGCCAAGGAGATGTCCCAGCCCCTTCTTGAAGGGACCTGATCCTCTGAACTGGGACATGGAATCCCCAGGGTGCGGAGGGAACTCAGACCCTTCAGTATTTGTCCTCTTGTGGTTTTTCTGAGCAGACATAGCAGGTCACTCCCGCAGCACGATCAGAGACCTCTGTCCTATTTGCAGTTTTGTTTCCATGGACCGTTGATCTTATGTGTCCTCAATGTGTTGTGCGTGTTGTGTTTCATTGGTGTTTTAGTGTGGTTGACTATAACAGGGCGACTTTGACTGCTAACATGGGACAGACTCAGATGACCCCCCTTTCTCTTTTCCTTGATCACTTTTCCGATGTTAAACTCAGAGCTCAAGATTTGGGAGTTGTGGTGAAAAAAGCTAAACTGATTACTTTTTGCAGGAGTGAGTGGCCAACCTTCAATGTTGGCTGGCCTCCAGAGGGAATTTTTCATCTCCCCCTCCATGGCTGAAAGCACTTCCCGAGCAGTTGGGTTCTCGCAGTGCATGAGAAATCTCCTGATTCCCCTAACAAGAAACCTCACAAACCTTCTGTGCTGCTTTACCTTGTTTTGCAGGACAGTGCAGACCAGGATCTACTTTGCCCTCCTCTGTATCAACCCCCGCTGGACTCCCACAGGGCAAACACCCACCTCCCGGTGAAGTGGTGGAGGGGGAGCCTGTCGCGGAAGCAGGAGCGGCAGGACCTGCCACTGCGAGTCCACCACTAACCAGGCAGCGAGCTCCTTGAGAGGTGGCAGCCAACTTGACTGTTGTTCTACCCTTGCAGGCCCTGGGTTCCCGGGCCCAGGTGGGGCTCAGAACCCTTATTATTGGCCCTTTGCCACTAATGATTTGTATAACTGGAAAATGCAGAATCCTAAGTTTTCTGAAAAAACCACTGCACTGATTGATCTCTTAGATTCTGTCCTTTTCACCCACCATCCCACTTGGGATGATTGTCAGCAGCTGTTACAGGTGCTGTTTACTACAGAGTGAGAAAGAATTCTTTCGGAAGCCCAGACGTCAGTTGAGGACACAGATGGGACTCCTACTACCAACCCTGCTGAGATTGATACTGCCTTCCCCCTTACCCACCCCAACTGGAATTTTAATACAGGGCTGGGTCAGGTGAGTCTCTGGGTCTACTGCCAGACTCTAATAAGGGGTCTCCAGAAAATGGCTCATAAGCCGACTAATTTGGCTAAGGTAGGAAATGTACAACAGGAGAAAAATGAGTCCCCTGCTGTCTTCCTAAAGAGATAAAAAGAAAGCTCTAGAGAATAGATAGGCTGGCTGAAAAGTCTTTACAGGATTTACTCATGGTAGCAGAGAAAGTGTACAACAACAGAGAGACCCCTGAGGAGAAGCAAACTCAAGCATGGAACAAGCAAACTCAGGACCTGGCTATGGTCTTACTGGCCACCACTGCTGCTGAGCCACAGGACCAACAAACCCGGCTGCAATGGCTAGCAGATGAAGGTGAAGAAAAGCCTTGTGGGAGTCGCCAGCAATTGCAGGGAGACCAGTGCACCTACTGTAAGGAGATGGGGCATTGAGCTAGAAAGTGCCCCAAAAGAAGAACTGGCAAGCAGCCCATTCCCCAACGTGGAACTTGGGAAATGAGTGACTAGAGGAGTCAGGGTTCAGCACCCCTCCCTGAAACCAAGGTAACCCTCAAGGTGGAGGGAATGCCAATAGACTTTTTGGTAGATACAGGAGCCCAATATTCAGTGCTTATAACAGACCAAGGTAAATTGGACACAAGAAAGTCCTGGGTGCAAGGGGCAACTGGGGTGAAACAGTAATCCCAGAATGTCCGTACCCCTTGTTAAGAAGAGATCTGCTGAGCAAGATTGGGGCTCAAATATTCTTTAAGCAGGAAGAACCCCAAGTCATAGATAAACAAGGGCACCCCATACAGGTGCTAACCATTCAGTTAGAAGATGAATACAATTCCACCAGCCACCATCATGGGCCCAAGGTGACATTGACATTGATGCTTGGCTCTGCTCTTACTCCTCAGCATGGGCCGAGAAGGGAGGCATAGGAATGGCCACCCATTGATCCCCAATTCTGGTAGAACTTAAACCTAGGGTGGAGCCCATACGGGTAAAGCAACACCCTATGGCAGCAGAAGCAAAGAAAGGAATACTTCCACACATCAGGCACCTCCTACAGGTGGGTAATCCCTTGCCAGTCGGCTTGGAATTCTCCCTTGTTCCCTGTCAAGAAAACCCTTTACGAAGCCACAAAAGAGATAGAGCCTTTTCAATGGTCAGAAGACAGGGCCCGAGCATTCAGAGAGCTCAAAGCTTCCCTCCTAACTTCTCCTGCACTGGGACTCCCAGACACAACAAAAAACTTTCCATCTGTATGTCGATGAGCATAAGGGGGTAGCCAAAGGAGTATTAACTCAGACTCTGGGACCTTGGACTTGCCCAGTGGCCTATCTTGTGTCAGACAGGACTGTACTTATATCCTCAGCAAGTCTCCAAAGTAAAATTGGCCCTGAGAGATATTTTAACCACAACTTAACAAATGGAAAAATATTTTTACAAACTGAATGGGTATTCTAGCACATGAATAAACGCAGCCCTGCACCTTGGACAAAGTTATTAGGTCTTTGTAGTTTTTATCTGAGAAAAGAATTAGGGTGTATGCTCCCTTCTCAGAGTGGAGCCATATAAAATGTTTGGGACTGCTTTATTCATAACCTTGCCAAGGCTCCAGTGGTATGGCCTGCAACATGTTTGTGCCTAGAGATGGAAATCTGATTTCTGAGTTCACCTGAGCCTGAAAAATAAGGATTCCCTGTCTAACCCTGAATGGGAAAATTCTGTATCAATGTTATATTTCACAAAATGTCTCTCATTTGTAAAATGTAATAATTTGGTTATTTAAATTGTTGGAAAAACTGAGTCTTTGTTGAAGAGGATTCTTGCCTTTTAAACCTTCCAATTATCAGTTTGTCGAGTGAATGGTTAACTGTGATCCTGTTTTATGAAAAGTGAGTTTTTGGAGCATTGTATAAGTAAAGAATCTTGTGTGATAAATTTGTCCTGAAACAGAATGGTTGTTTAAGAAAGTAAAAGGCAAGGCAAAAGTTAAAGAAGATTTAGAATATTCGTAGATTGTCTGTGCAGTTTGAATAAAGCTCATAAAAGATTTTGTGAAGAAGTTTACATGTGATCCAGTTAACTATGTATTTTCTTTAAAATCTTTTGGCTTGTAATCTTGTTTGAACAAATCTTTTAAGCCTTTGATAAGCCTTCCAAAATCAAAACTCTAAATTTGGGGCTTGGCACTTGTAGCACAGTGGTTGCGGTGTAGGCCACATGCACCGAGGCTGACAGGTTCTGAACCTGAGAAAAACAAATTAGACTTATTTGATTTGTTAAAAATGTATAAAAAACACTTTCAAATATGAAATGTTGATTAATTTATGTGAATTATGATTATATGGATGTTCCAATATTATAAAACATTAATCTGTCCTAATGTACATTGATGGTAATAATTTTAATTCATCTCATAAAAGTGTTTTTTATAACTGGCTGAGTCCTTGTCTAGGGGTAAATATCCAAAAGGCTAAATCCAGTGGCTTCAGGGTGGCCTCCCTGCTTATGCATTATAGCAGCCATCGTCCTCCTGATGAAGGATGCTGACAAGCTTGCTCTTGGGCAAGAGTTATTAATAACCACACCCCACTCCATTGAGGGGGTTCTGAAACAGCCCCCAGACTGGTGGATGAGTAATGCACATCTAACCCACTATCAAAGCCTGCTACTGAACCTACCGTGGATCCGGTTCCTGCCCAGTGCAGCCTTGAACCCCACTACCCTCCTACCTAACCCAGAGACAGAGGCACTGATTCACAACTATCAGGACATTTTAGTTCAGATCTATAGCCTCCATCAGGACCTGACCGACCAGCCACTACCAGATGCTAAGGAAACCTGGTTCATGGACAGTAGCAGCTTTATGAGGAATGGGCACAGGTACGCAGGGGCGGTGGTGGTTTCTGAAACAGAGACATTGTGGGCTGAGCCGCTCCTGAGTGGTACCTCTGCCCAGCAGGCAGAACTTATTGCCCTCACCAAGGCCCTAGTTCTAGGAAAAGAAAAGAAAGTTAATATCTATACAGATAGCCGTTATGTGTTTGCTACGGCCCATGTCCACGGGGCTATCTACCAAGAGAGGCAGCTGCTGACTGCAGAAGGAAAGGCAATCAAAAATAAACAAGAAATACTAGATCTCTTAGCTGCTATCTGGTTACCAAGAAAGGCGGCTATCGTTCACTGCCAGGGACACCAGAAGCCCATCACCCTGGTGGCTAGAGGCAACCATCGGGTGGATGAGGTTGCTAAGGGTGCAGCCCTTAATGGAGCCCAGACCCTGACCATCAGCCTGCCAGACCCTGGGCCGCCAGTCCTGCCAGAGAAACCTGAATATACCCTGGAAGACCTGGCATGGCTCCAGTCTATTCCCCAAGCACACTGCCCTCTGCAATATAACAGCTGGTGGCGTACTGCTGATGGAAAGACCATCCTCCCAGCAGAATTAGGGCTGAAAGTGTTGTGATGCATACACCAGGCTACCCATATGGGCAACAGAAAATTAAAATATTCAGTTCGCCATGCAAGAATCAAAATTAAATGACTGAATGCCAAAGTTAATCAGGTAATCAATGCCTGCAAGGCCTGCCAGTTCACCAATGCCAAGGGTGGGCCAACTTCCCCAGGAAATTGTGACCGAGGGGACAAGCCAGGTGTGTACTGAGAAATAAACTTTACAGAAGTTAAACCAGGACGGTATGGGTATAAGTACGTTTTAGTTTTTATGGACACTTTTTCCGGGTGAGTTGAAGCCTTCCCTACGAAGCATAAAGCCACCCAGACAGTGGCGAAGAAACTGCTAAAAGACATCCTCCTCAGGTATGAACAGCCAGCCCTGATTGGCTCAGACAACGGCCCTGCCTTCGTGTCTCAGGTAACATAAGGGGTAGCTATGGCTCTGGGAACAACCTGGAAATTACATTGTGCTTACAGGCCCCAGAGCTCAGGTCAGGTAGAAAGAATGAACAGAATCTTAAAAGAGACCTTGACTAAATTAACTCTAGAGTCTGGTGGGGACTGGGTGGCTCTCCCCCCTTTCACCTTGTATCAGGTTAGAAATTCTCCTTATAAGCTTGGGCTGACTCCCTATGAGATACTCTATGGGAGACTATCACCCATTGTTCCTAATACCCACATAAAAATGTTAACTGAAGCAGATGATGAAGATTTCCTGCTATCCCTTCAATGTTATCAGCAGGTACAAAAAGAATGCTGGAGTCACCTGCAGGCTACTTATAAATCGGGCCCTGTACCTGACCCCCACAAGTTCCAGCCTGGTGACTGGGTCTATGTAAAGAGGCATTGCTGGGAAATGCTGGAACCCCAGTGGAAAGCACCATATGTCATAGTCCTGACGACACCAACTGCTCTGAAAGTGGATGGCATCGCCTCCTGGGTACATCACACCCACGTCAAGCTTGCCCACCCCTTCGCTATCCAAGAAGACTTCATTCCTCAATGGAAGATCCAGTGGGACAGAGTTCAAACCCAGACCCGGCTGAACTGCAATCAAAAAATAGCTGGGCGTTGTGGCGGGCGCCTGTAGTCCCAGCTGCTTGGGAGGCTGAGGCAGGAGAATTGCGGAAGCCCAAGTGCTGGAGGTTGCTGTGAGTCCTGTGATGTCATGGCACACTACCGAGGGTGGGAAAGTGAGACTCTGTCACTACAAGAAAATAACAAAAAAACTCAAGCTAAAGGACTCCCCACCTGCACCTTGCTGACTCCCTTGTATGCCTTCCCTTACTCGAACCCTCATCAGCTGTAAAATGTAACCTGGCAAGTATTTGGAGGGGCCTATCCATTCTGAGTTTAGAGTTAAAATAAAAGGAACCAGTAAGTAGGAGAGAGAGATGTGTAGAAAGACACAGGTATAAAGATATACTTTCAGTAAGGAAGGATAAAAGAAAAGAGAATAATTTTATATAAGAAGGAAGATTTATTTTAAAATGTAAAAACATAGTGCATGTAAGTCATGAAGATTTGTGAAGAAGAATTTAGAAAGAATTTTGTATGTAATTAAGTTGGTTATGATGAAAAAAAAAAAAACTCTAGTTAAAACAACACAATTATCTATTCTCGGTTTATAAGGCTCATATTTGAAGCCTCTTTTTCTTTTATATTTAACCAGAGTCAATGCAGATGTGTGAAGCCTCTTAAATTTCTATTCTTCCATACATGTTTAAAATAATGAAAGACAAATAATTGAAAATTAGCTACAAATAGAAAATAAGTTTATCCAGATTCTTTATTTGGTAAATGCTTTTCTATTAGTTCTACAAGGCCAGTATTGGCCCCTATCAGAAAGAAAACAGGAAATAGTGCCAGGCCCATGACTGGGCCCTTGAATTCACAAGTAGATGGGGGAATGAGAGAACCAGACCAATGCTATTTTAGGCTGGAATATTGCTATATTAGGTATTAAGTTCTGGTTCTCCCGTCATCTTGTTTTATAAGTTTTACTTTCCAGTAAGCCCAGGCAATTCCCCGAAATCATGAGACAGCTAGCCCCCAATCAGGTACCACCCACTGGATCAAGCTGTATACACCCCGCTTGCTGCATCACATTATAAAAATCCCCTGTTCCAGAGCTTGGGGCTCCTGGCTCAGATCTGTTGTAGCAGATCCCCTGGGAGCCCAAGCTCAACCTTGCAATAAAAGGCTCTTTTGCTTTTGCATTGGACTCGGCTTCTTGGTGGTCCTTGAGGGGGATTTCGAGATCTGGGCACAACATGCTCAGATAATGAGCCATCAAAGGTGGCTTTGATGTTCCACGTCCTTTGTACCCTAAACCATCCTCTTTTTTCAGTAGTAAGAAATATTAAAATCATGAGCGTTGGGTAAAAAACAAACAAAAGTGAGCACCTCCCCAGTTACAAGTTGTCCCAGGAAGCATACTAGACACAAGAATACAACATGTTCTTCTGTGCAACTGAACCTTTCTTTGCCCCCTTACTTTATGTACAATGTAGATTACTGGGCTTCACAAGAATGTCCCTTGCCCCCTCCTCCTGCTGGTTTCTGTTCTCTCTGTTGCCTTTAAAATGCTGCAGTTCTTATGCAGCCTTAAAGAAAGATGGATGCTTTGCCTCTTTCATGTTTACATGGATGGAGCTGGAACATATTCTTCTTAGCAAAGTATCTCAAGAATGGAAGAAAAAGTATACGATGTACTCAGCCCTACTGTGAAACTAATTTATAGTTTTTCATATGAAAGCTATAACCCAATTATAACCTAAGAATATGGGGAAAGGAGAAAGGAAGGGGAAAGGAGGGAGGTCGATGAGTGGAGGGAAGGTAATTGGTGGGACCACACCTATGGTGCATCATACAAGGGTACATGTGAAACTTACTAATTGTAAGACTAAATGTCTTAACACAATA
This sequence comes from Loris lydekkerianus, assembly GCA_963574355.1. Lineage (NCBI taxonomy): Eukaryota > Metazoa > Chordata > Mammalia > Primates > Lorisidae > Loris > Loris lydekkerianus. Next base: position 7,745 of record CAUYPK010028527.1, on the reverse strand, counting down.
ACTAAGAAAATGCCAGGAAGGCTATGTTAACCAGTTTGATAAAAACATTTCAAATTGTATATAAAACCAGTGCATGGTGCTCCATGATTGCATTAATGTACACAGCTATGATTTAATTAAAAAAAATAAAATAAAATAAAAAATAAAAACAAAAAACAAAAAAATAAACAGAAGTTCCCCTGAGGCTTTTGATCTATGGTTGCTAAGCTGGGGAACTGAAGTAGGGAGGTGTTTTTTGTACAGCTCACTTGGAGAAATCAGACTTCAAACTTGTAGCACTCAATAAATGGGAAATCCCAAGGAATTCTAAAGAGTAGAAACCACTACAGAGGAAGATGGATTTGGGCCTGAGTTCCCAATTTGCAGTAATTTCAAACATTTTTTCAGCCCTTAGGACAAAGAAAGTGATACATTGCGACTGTCAAAAAAAGAAAAAAAAAAAACAACTTCATTTTCTTTTCTGTTTCTTCTTTCTGAGCAGAGTAAAAATTGCTAATTTCAGATGAGGCGGATGAGGATAATAATGTAAAATTTTAAATAAGTTAACTCAGTTAATTAGATGATTAGTGGAAATGTGACCACAGACACATCAGAGAGAGAGAGAGTGATCACCATGGAGACACGCTAACACACTTAGGTTTCAGCGTTTTGTTGTAAAATTGTTATAATAGTTTCAGCGTTTTGTTGTAAAATTGTTATAATAGCACGTGTACAATGGAGGTAAAGATTATAAAGAGAGATGAAGTCAGTGGACACAGAAGCTAAGTGTACTGATCTATATACATTAGGGGGAGCAATAATCAATGTGCAAGCTGCGTCTGCAGCCTGGCTACCCTGCCACATCATCCCCAAAGGTGTGATGAGTCCCAGACGTTCTGAGAAGGGAAATTCATACCAGGCAGACCTTGGGCGTGGGCTTTTTTCTCTGCCAATTACCATGTTACTTAATTTTTTTTTTTTTGCAGTTTTTGTCCAGGGCTGGGTTTGAATCCGCCACCTCCGGCATATGGGGCCAGCGCCCTACTCCTTTGAGCCACAGGCGCCGCCTTAATTTTTAAACTTCACTTTCTTTATCTCTATAAAGTGGAAATTAACATTGATGTGTATCTTGTAAGTTGTGAAGATTTAATTAAACAATGTATAGGAAGCACTTTGCTTTTGTAAACTTCAGTAAAAGCTCAATTACTCATAGTTTTCATTAGTGTTACCACTCCATTTTCACGTAAATACATGTTGAGAGCATAAGTCAAGCTATGGGCAGGCGATTGGTTTAGGCAAACTTGTACTTCTTAACTAGGTCATGGACACATAGGGAGCATCTTGAGTTGGTGATAGTTTCAGTGAATGAGGTCAGGGCTCTTTGTGCTCAGGCACAATAATCCGGTGTGTTAGAATAGACCACAGCATCTTTCGGCAAATAATCATCTGCTCTGGCCTATTATGTTGTCTAATGCACTAATGAAAATGTGATGCTTGTCAGTCCTCAGCCTAGAGTGAGTTTCTCTTTTTGAGGAGTGGAGAAGAATCTCAGTCTGTTGCCTAGGCCAGAATACCATGAAGTCTGCTTAGCATTCCTCCTGCCACAGCCTCCCAAGTACCTAGAACTATAGACAACCACCATGATGCTCAACTAAGTTTTCTACTTTTAGTAGAAACGGGGTCTCACTCCTGCTCAGGCTGGTTTCAAACTCCTGAGCTCAAGGGATCCTCCGACCTCAGCCTCCCAAAGTGCTGGGATTATAGGTGTAAGCCACCTTGCCCAGCCTGGGTAACTCTGTTTTGAGATAGAAAGCCAAGGTTGGTGTCTAGCAAGAATTGATTCCCTCTACCATCTTCTTTATGAGCACCAATAGTTCCTATGAAGAAACTGGGATGAATACCTCACCACAATCTATTTGAACTGCTAGAAAAGCAATTCCAAGGGTATCCCACAAGGATATGTGCAATCCAGAAATGAGAAAGATGTAGCTCTCTCTCCTATTTTCCTTCTAGTGGCACGGAAGGAATGTGGATTCTTTTTTCAGGAATAGTGTTATGACACCAAAATATTGATCAGCCAACTTTGTGAGCAGCAGTATAGGAGGGAAACCATAATGCTCAAGTATTTCATAAGGAGCAGCCTTACAAGAAGTTAAAGAATGTTTTGAAAATTATAAATGCATTTAGACTATTATTATTTATTTTAGAGATCAGAATACATTAAAGTTAAATGAGTATTTAATGGGCTACTTTGTGGTTCATCTTTGTATCATCATTAAATTTAGGAGCGGGTACATGCATTCCCTTGAGTAAGTTGGAAAGCAAGATGGTTTCAAGTTGTTTTCATATTTATTGTTGTTTCATTAGTAGCCAATGAATTATTCCTAATAAATTATCAAAAACGGTAATTATATCTAGGTTCTTCTTTTTCATTAACTAGCTCAAGTATGGATGCCTTCACATTTTCTGGAAACTTTTTTTTTTTTTTTAATGATTTCTTCTGTCCTATTTTGACCTTTCCAACCTCCAAGGAAGGATGGAGCTTGAGAGTGAGCTGAGAAGAAGGTTGGAAGGATATAGAGGTGATACCAGCCCTTCCCTATCTTTCCTAACTCTAGGGGAAAAGAGCTTCAGTAAGAACATCAAATCAACACCACACCTCCTGTTCCTTTGTCCTTTCATACACAACTGCTTAAATTAGCTTTAAGTTCCCTGAGGGTAGGGAATAAGATCTATTTTCAAACTGTGTTCAGGACCTAGCACCTTGCTTAATCAATGTTAAATAGTAACAGTGCATTTTAATTGGCCTACTTTCAGAGCATCAGATTAAATTATTCTGCTAATTAATTGGTTGATCTCATATTTCACTTATATTGTCAGGTTATTTTTCCCTTTAGGGCTCAAGACACCACTGACACTTCAAATATTTCTTCCTTAATTACCATATCCTAGATTTCACATAATTTTATTATAATTATTTTGATACTGTATTTATTGAGCACCAGCATGTATTAGGAGCTGTTAAGGACAGAGAATTACTTGCAGCTCCTTTCCCTAATATGTCACTTCATTGCTCAAAATCCGGCGGAAGGTATACTTGTCTTGGCAAAGCAGAGACTTCAATTAGGCTTAATTGGTCAGACATTAGTTTCATGTAAGTGATCGATAAACATTTTATAACATTGGATCGAGTTTCTTTTTTACCAGCCAAACGTTTCCTAGTAATTGACTCACCCTGTCTTCCCTAGATAGCTGTTGTATATAGCTAAACTAATCACTATATTTAGGAGGAAACTAGACAAGCTAGTAGTTCTCAAGAGCAAAGAAGAATTTGAAAATCAGTTCAAGTCAACCAGTTAAAGGAACCATTAGTATTTAGTCTGGAAAACAGAAGATGTGGTGAGACAAAGGAACTCCCATGCAACGTTTTAAAAGCGGGGAGAAGAGGGAGAGGGGAGGGGAGGCATAGGGATGGGAGGAGGGACGGTATTTGGTTAGACCTCACCTATTGTGCACAATACAATGGTACATTTCAAAACTACTCAGAGTATGGTATAAATGTCTTACCACAATAAATAAGTGAAATGATGGCTATGTTAATGAGTTTGATTTAAGCATTCCCCATTGCATATGAAATCAGCACATTGTACCCCCAAATTGCACATAGTTATGATTTTTATTTTTATTAAATAATAACTGTGTACATTAATGCATTTATGAGGTACAATGTACTGATTTTATGTACAATTTGGAAAGCTTACATCAAATTGGTTAACATAACCTTCACCTCACTTACTTATTTGTTGTGTTAAGACATTTATACTCTACTCTTAATAGTTTTGACATGTACCCTTACATTGTGCACATTAGATAAGGTCCCACCAAATACTCTCCCTCCTCCTTGCCTCCCTCATCCCCTGCCCTCTCCCACCTCTTCCTTCCTATAGTTGTGTTTTATCATTTGTATGAAAGTGTGGGTGATTATATATTGGTTTCATAATAGTATTGAGAACATTGGATACTTTTTCTTCAATTCTTGAAATACTTTTCTAAGAAGAATATGCTCCAGCTCCATCCAGGTAAACATAAAAGATGGAAAGTCTTCATCTTTTTATGGCTGCATAATATTTCATGGTACACATATACCACAATTTGTTAATCCATTCATGAGTCAATGGGCACTTGGGCTGCTTCCATGACTTGACAATTATGAATTGGGCTGCAACAAACACAGTTATGGTTTTATTAAAAAAATAAACAAAAGCTTACATAAACAGGAAATGGGTTCCTTTCATGGAAAAGAACAAAGTTGAATGGGTAGATAGTAAAGGAAAGAAACATTTGCACGATGTAAGGAAAAACTAAACATACTCTTATAATAGTATATATTGGGCACCCTTATAGTACAGAAATTCCTTTGTCACTCAAAGAGATGTTAAAGACACTAGAGTTATTGAAATTTGACAAATAATTATGAATGCCCATATGTGAGATGCTCTTATAAGTAGCAATGAACAAAGACAAATAATAGCTGCCAGAGAACTTAGTTTTTAGTGTGCATTTTGTGTGTGTGTTGGGGAGCAGTAGTCAGGGACAGTAACAGAAATAAGCCATCAAGCGATTATGCCCCAAGTTGTGACAAGTGCTGTGCTGGAATGTCAGGCAAGGGAGGTCGGAGAAATGGATGGGGGCTTGAGCATGTCAGGGGCTTATAGGGGAGGATAGGGAGTTAAAATTTTAATGTAAGTGCAGAGAGAGTCTTTGAAGGGTTTTGAAACATCATGTGATTTGCGTCCTTAAGAGATCACTCTGTCAGCTGTGTAGAGAATGGATTATGGAGAGGAAAAGACTGGAAGCAGAGAGACCTGCTAGGAGACCATTAGAGTGAGGCAGGTGAGACATGTGGGTGGATAATCTGGGGGAATGTTCTGGAAGCTAAGGTGCTACTTGGTAAGAAATGAGTGATGCAGGAAAGGGAGGAAAGTGGTGACTATCTCTAGGGATGCTTGAAATAGAAACTCTTGTGCCAAATAGGAGGTTGGAGATAATGGCCTCTGACGGCCCTTTCAGCCCTGAAGTTGTATAATTTTATGGTAAATATTCGGTGTGACAACTCTATATCCCCCATCTAATTTCTGCTAGTACCAGAAGTGCTTGTGTGTGTACCAACATTGACCATGGACCTGAAGGAGAATGCAGCATCTGAGGACCCTGTATCATAGAGCCTTGCAAGGTGCCTGCAAATAATCAGAATCCAGTAAATGTTTGATGGATGAATGAATGAATGAATAATTAAAAGGGTGAAAAAAGCTATAAATGTACATTTTTTTAAACCTGTGATTGACATTCAAACTAATTTATCCCCACCCAACCCTCCATGTTCTTGCTGTAATGTAAGAGGTGCACTTGGTGACAACACAAAGAATGGGTGTCGATGCTCAGCAGTTGAAATGGGTCAGAATGCTCTTCTCACAAACTCACAATCTTAAAGTTGCCTTTGCTTGTACAACTATGCCAAGTCTTCAGAATTAGAAAGATTAAAAATAAAAGCAGCTAATGTTGAGTAGAGCCATTTGAATAGTATGTTTGTGCTTTAAGGAGACATGTGACAGGAGGACACTAAAGAAGGTGTTTGCTAAATTGTACTGCTAACCACAGGGCCTTGGTTTGAGTGGGCCCTCAGTAAAGGTCAGTGGATCCATAAGTCTCTGTTCATTGAGGATGAGGAAAATAAACCAAATGTATAGTATTCCCTGGAGAGATATTCAGCCCTGCCTATGAAGTCCCCTGTTCTTAATGATTCTCCTAGGAATTGGTCTGGCATGTCAAGGTCTCTACTTATCTGCCTTTAAATCATTCTGGGTAAATTGTGTCCTGGTTGTAATAGCTTTTCTTAAATGCATAACTGCTCTGTGGGCTCCAAGCACCCAGTAGCGGCCTCTCCAGAGGTTTTCTGCACTTGCTTTTCCCTTCTCCTGTCACTCACTGGGCTGATTCTTTTGTTCTACCAAATCCACAGAGTTTATTTGCCCCTTTTGTGCAAATAAAGGCAGAGGGGAAAACAATGACAACCCAATAGGAAACTTCATTCTCAACAAACAGAAGTAGTTGCCAAGGCAACAGAGCAAGAGAGTCTCTGCACCCAGCCTTCACCGTGTGAAGTGAGTTGTAGACGAGGAGATGGCCTGAGGGGCAAGCAGACCCTTCAGGAAGAAGCTGGCCTCATGAAGGAACCAAGGAGTTGCCTTTCCAACTGATGTCTTTTTCTCCTTTCTCAAAAAAGAGAGGAGCTTACAAAAGTCCTGAAAGACGGGAGGGCTGGGTAAAGTAGATGGGATTTCAAAGAGTCCTGTTCAATTAATCCGACTATAGATAGATCATAACCATACACTTCTGTGTACAAGCAGGGGTGAGACTTTGGGGTGATGAGACATAAAGAAAGGGGACAGGGCATTAAACATACTTCTGAACACTGTGCACACCATAAATAGGAAGGCATCCCTTTATTCATACAATGCCTTTTGTCCAGAAACCTGCAAACACAGCACAGACATCACCTCTGTAGGCTTCCAAATACCCCTGTGAGTTGAGGATCAAGGACAGGGATTATTTTACAGATGGGGAAACTGGCAGTCAGAAGCAGTGCAGTTGCTAAGGCCCTTCAGAAGACAGCAGCACAGCCAGAAACAGGATGTAGGTAAAAATATCAACGATAATTTATTTTTTATTGATTCTTAACATCTTCCCTGCTGGATAAAGATCTATTTTATAAAATGACTTTTAAAAGTCAAAGTCTTCTGTCCTCCTCAAAAACAGTGAGCTTACACCCTCTGAATGTCATTGCCGAAGCCCCTGACACTATGGACCAAGGAGGATCAGGGTGGGCTTGTGGACTACACTGAACAAATTGAAACACTCTAGGGAGGCAGTATAGCTGCTCTTAAATTCACTTTTCTGGTTTAATGGAAGTACTTTCAGGAGATTCATTTTGGTGCTTGTCAACTACGTGGATTCTCAATCTGGGAACCTCAATCAGTCACACAAAATGTTGATTGATTGCCTACCAGGTTCCACTCTAGCAGCACAAAGAAGTAACAAACACTACCTACAGAACTCGCCTGCTAAAACGACTGCGTATCTATCACATGCCCTCTCCCGAAGGAGTTCTGAAACATGTAGTGAACAGTAAATGAACAAAAAATGAAAACAAAGACACCACAGATGGTGGTACAGGTAGAAGAGAGTTAGAGTTCTGAAAGTATCAAGGTATAGTGACCTGACGTTGGAGGATCTTTGGCCAAGGAGAGGGCCTTAAATCCTTTGTCAGAGGTTTGGTCTGAATGGAATGAGATGGTGCCAGCCCCAAATAAAGTGGACCTAGATGTGCACCCTTCCCATCACTCATGCTTCAGAGATAAGACTCAGCACGCTGCAGTGTAAGTGTTGATCAGGTGCCACTAGACCAGGTGCTTCTGAGTAGGAACCATTCTCTCTCTTCATTGCTGTATTTCCAGTGCCCAGATGTATCCCTGGCACATGGTAAATGATCAGCAAAAGTATGGCTAAGGAGTGGATCAAGGAATAAAGAAATGTAGTGAGACAATAATTAAGTATACTAGTAAAGTCTATAGCCATGGTCCATGCAGCGAGAATTCATAGCTTGGTGATAACTAAGGGAAACCTCTAAGTCCCCCCCCCCCCCCCCCCCCCCAACAAAGGTTAACACACGGAAAAAGGGGGGGGGGGGGGTCCAAGCATTTTTGTTG
>CAUYPK010028526.1:0-12585 GCA_963574355.1 Loris lydekkerianus | reverse complement strand
TTGCTGCTGTTTTTTCTTGATCAATTCTAAGAGTTTTGTAGTAGAATCTCTGGTGTTTTCCAGATATACAATCATATCATCTGTGAAGTGTGAAAGTTTGAGCTCTTCTGATCCTGTGTGGATACCCTTGATCACCTCTTCTTGCCTAATTGTGATGGCTAAAACTTCCCTTACAATGTTAAAGCACAGTGAAGGCAATGGGGAACCTTGCCTGGTTCCTGATCTGAGTAGAAATAATTTCAATTTACCTCCATTCAATACAATATTGGCTGTGGGTATGCTATAGATGGCCTCAATTAGGTTAAGAAATGTCCCTTCTATACCCATTTTCTTAAGTGTTCTGATCATGAAAGGATGCTGGATATTATCAAAAGCTTTTTCTGCATTGATTGAGAGAATCATATGGTCTTTGTTTTTTAATTTGTTTATGTGTTGAATTATATTTATAGATTTATGTACATTGAACCAACCTTGAGACCCTGGGATAAAACCCACTTGGTCATGGTCTATAATTTGTTTGATGTGTTGTTGGATTCTGTTTGTTAGGATCTTGTTGATATTGTTGCAAAAATTTGGCATCAATATTCATTAGTGATATTAGTCTTTAATTTTCCTTTCCTGTTGGGTCTTTTCCTGGTTTGGGGATCAGGGTGATGTTTGCTTCATAGAATGTATTGGGTAGTATGCCTTCTTTTTCTATATTTTGAAAATGGTTGAATAATATAGGTACTAGTTCCTCTTTAAAGGTTTCATTGAATTCTGATGTGAAGTCATCTGGTCCTGGGCTTTTCTTTTTAGGGAGATTTTGTATAGTTGATGCTATTTCAGAATTTGATATAGGCCTGTTCAAAATTTCCACTTCATTCTGGCTAAGTCTTGGAAGGTGACGTGCTTCCAAGTATTGGTCTATTTCCTTCAGATTTTTGTGTTTCTGGGAAGAGAGTTTCTTGTAATATTCATTAAGAATTTTTTTAATTTCTGAGGAATCTGTTGTTATTTCATTTTTACCATTTCTAATTGATGAAATTAGAGATTTTACTCTTTTTTTTCCTGGTTAAGTTAGTCAAATGTTTATCTATTTTATTGATCTTTTCAAAAAACCAACTTTTTTATTTATTGATCTGTTGTATAACCCTTTTGTTTTCAATTTCATTTAATTCTGCTCTAATTTTGGTTGTTTCTTTTCTTCTGCTGAGTTTGGGATTGGCATGTTTTTCCTTTTCCAGTTGCTTGAGATGTCCCATTAAGTTGTTAACTTCCTCTCTTTCTGTTCTCTTGAGGAAGGCTTGCAATGCTATAAATTTCTCTCTTAGGACTACCTTTGTGGTATCCCAGAGGTTCTGATAATTCATGTCTTCATTGTCATTTTGTTCCAAAAATTTGGTAATTTCCTTCTTAATCTTGTCTATGACCCAGCTATCATTCAGCATGAGGTTATTTAGCTTCTATATTTTTGTAGGAGTATGCAGATTCCTGTTGTTTAAAGCATTTTCATTACCACAAAGACAAATCCCATGTATTTTAGCTATCATTTCCCTATCCCTCCACTCCACTCATCACCCCTAGCTCTAAGCAACTAATTGAAAATCTAATTCACTTTCTGTATCTATGGGTTTGCCTGTTCTGGACTTTCATATGAATTGAATCACATGCCATGTGGACTTTTGTGACTGAGTTGTTTTACTTAGTATGTGTATCATTTTTTAAAGGCTTGTCCAAGTTGTCACACTATGTAATTAATGCTTTATTCTTTTTTATGGTTGAATGCTATTTCTTCATATGGATATATCACGTTTTGTTTATTGGGTTTTCTGTTTACGGGCATTGGGTTGTTTCTATTTTTTGAATACCATGAGGAATGCTTTTTGTGTAAAAGTTTTTGTGTGGACATGTTTTCATTTATCTTGACTATGTATGTTAGGAGTGGAATTGCTGGGTCAGATGACAACTCTATACGTAATTGTTTCAGGGACTGCTAGACTGTTTTTCACAGTTGCTGCACTATTTTAGATCCTCGCCAGCAATACATGAGGGTTCCAATTTGTCCACATCTTCACCAACATTTGTTGTTATCTATCTTTTTGATCTAGCCATCCTAGAGTGTGTGAAGTAGTATTTCATTTGGTTTTTAATTGTATTTCCCCAATGACTAATGATTTTGAACAACTTTTCATGTACTTATTGACCATTTGGAGAAATGGCTATTCAGGCTATTCCTTTGCTCATTTTTTAATTGAGTTCCTTTATATCTAGCTGTCTATCTATCTATCTATCTGTCTATCATCTATCTATATTCCAGATACAAGTCCCTTAGATATGTATTTTTGAAATGTTTTCTCTAATTCTGTGGATTACCTTATTTGACAGTATCCTTTGCAGCATAAAAGTTTTTAATTTTGATGAAGTCACATTCATGTATTTTTTTTCTTTTGTTGCTCATGATTTTTATGCCATATCTTAGTATTCTTTGCCTAATCCAAAGCTGTGAGGATTTACTTTTAAAGGTTTTATAGTTGTAGATCCTGCATTTAGGTTTTTCATCTATTTGGAGTAAATTTCTGTATTCAGGGCATGTTATTGTTCCTGAGTTCTAAGGGAACCCTAAGGATTGTGTAAATAACAGATACTATATTTTTCCTTCCAACCCTGGCACAGTGAAGAAGATGCTGATTCTTCAGATAGTAGTGTTCAGTAGGATCTCAAGAAGAAACAAATAATATTACATGACAGAGTATTCATTGCATAACACTAGTTTCTTTAATTTTATTGTGGAAAGAGTGGGTGATGGGGATAGAGAATATCAATGACTTTGAAGTCAATAGTGGTTATTCTGTCATCTATCTCTATCTATCTTCCATACTATTATTTGTATTTATATTGAAATACACTAGCTAGCACTCAACTGCTGAAATCAGTATAATGGAGGTATATGATATGGTGAAGAACCATAATTACATTTTCTCTAATGTATAGTTCCAGATACAAGAACACTTTAAAATTTTATCATGAGGTTTTATTCCTGAAACAAGTTATAGTTTGATAAATTATTTAGAAAGGTCTGGATAACCAATACAGGACACCATGCACCAAAAGTAAATTTGATTCAAATAAATACAGTATTTTTTGACAAATGACTTCTGTATGCATGATTTATCAACTTAATGTGAAACTGCTCTATATCAAGGTACTAGTCCTATTTTACAATTTTTTGGACTTTGCCCTGTAGACTGAAAGAAGTATGGAGAAGAGCATATTTCATTTCCAAGAGAAGATTAAGAAAAAATGGGGTTGTTTTAAGTTGAAGTATATGACTCAAAAGGCCATAAAGACAAAAATTTTACTTGAACTTATAATCATGGAAATTAAGTCTGTCCAGTGAAGAACTAAAATGAATTCTTTTGAGTTAACAGAGATTATTAAACTATAAAGCAGAAAATGACATCTCACTCCCAGGGGGACAGAGTCAGCTTAGAGTTTAAGGGCATTGCCACAGATTAACTGCTTTAGGTGGGGTTTGGAAAGTAGAAAATGTTACGGCTAAAAGCCATATAGATACAGGACTAGATACAGGTGGGAAGGGAAAGAAAAGGGTCAAGGGTAACCTCTGGGTTTCTAGACTGTGGTACTATTCCTCCAGATGTGGAAGAGAATGCATGCTATGGGCTGAATGTTTATGTATTCCCCAAATTCACATGTTGACAATCTAATCACCAATGTTATGATATCAGGAGGTAGAATCTTTTGGAGGTGGTTAGATTATGAGAATGGAGACCTCATGAATGGGATTAGTACCCATGTAAATGAGACCCAAGAGAACTGTCTTGCTGCCTCCACCATGTGAGGACAAACCAGGAAGGTGCCCTCTATAAATCAGGAAATAAGTCCTCATCAGATTCCAACTCTGCCAGCACATTTGTCTAGGACTTCCCATCCTCCAGAACTGTCCCTTTTATGGAGGGAAGCAAAACCTGAACTATAGATTTGATTTTTGGCTTAAGAGCTAGTAAAAGATGCCCTACTTCACAAGGAGTACTGGAAGAGGAGGGAAGAAGGAGAAATGGGGAGGTAACAGGGAAGGGTGAGGTGAGCATGGGCTCTGAGTCAGACAGACCTGAAGCGGAATCCTGCTCTACTGTTTGCTAGCTTGGCAGTCTGGGGAAAATTATGCTCTGATACTTATTTTCCTCATTTGTAAATGTGGCATGCCAGTTCTACCTTGAAAAAGATTTCCAAAGATAAGAAAAAAAAAATTACAAAACCACTTAAATTCCAGTGTCACATAGCCATGATACTGAGCCAGGACCGTAGGAGATACGTATTCATGCCTATGCTGGTGTGGTCATGCTGACATCTGCCCATCACATACAGTCTCTACAGGTCCTTTTTGTGTCCTATATGGAGCTTGGCATATTGTGGGAACTCACAGGTCTGTCCCTTTGTTCCTAGCAGACAAAAAACTCTAGGTCATCAAGGATGGGGTCTGTTTTGTTCACCCCTTTATGCATGGCACCAAGCACAGAACATAAAAAATGGTCATGGTTCAATTTTTTGTGGAATGAATGTTCACAGCTAATTGCTTTGATCCTGGAGACAGATCCATTTGGGATCTCTAAGATGGAAATATGCTGAGGCTTTTCTCCTTCAAAGCACCCACCAAATATGTTTTAGGCGTTGTTCAAGTTGTTTCAGAGTTTAATTCAAGTACAAAAAAGAAAAAAATCCAATCATTTAGCAAGAATGATGAAGAACCCAAGGAAAAATTCTTTCATGTCTTATGATAAATGTAACTGAAGAAATGCTTTTGAAAATAGTCAGGACTTCTACAGCAGCACTAGAGTAAAAAATTATCCCAGAAAAATAATTTCCCACAGAGGGGCACCCATCATTTTTCTACTAAAAATAAAAAAGGTAGATAATATACTCCATAATATCTGCTATTAAGCTATTGTAGCCTAATATTCCAACCAAAGACATGCATCAGACACAGGAGATGGCTCCTTTTTCTCTCTATATTTCACCAAGACATTGACCTGGCTAGTGCTTCTCATGAATAATCTAGAATAGGGTTTAGGTGATGGCTGCTGACAGCTTGAGAGGAGATGAAATCTGCAGCTGAACATCACAGGCTGCTTTGCTAATGAAAGCGCTCATTCTTTAATTTTAAATTTTAATATGATTTACACAATCAAAACTTATTTGTGAAAGCCAGCTGGCATTTTTGTGACTTTGATTTTAAGAAATTATTTTCTATAGTGTAAAGGTTTTTTTTTTTTTAACTTCCTTCTTATTATTTTTAGCCATCGTTTTATCCAGCTTTGCTTTTTCACATCTCTGTTTGAAGAAGGAAAATTAGAGTTCTTTAAAAAATCATTTGCACAGGAGAAATGATTGCCTAAGGCAAGCAGTTAATGAAGCCTGGGAAGGGACTCGGCTTCTGCCACAGACGGGGTTGGTTGATTGGTGGTCTGAGTCACCCGGGTCCATGGCTCCATCTAAACTGTCTCTCCTTGGTTCTGGCTGGGAGCTGTCATGGGGACAACAGCTATGACCTTCTCACTGGTCTCTCAAATGCATTTTCAATTCATCCCTTTGAAACTACTCCCCTTATAACAGTTAGAAAGGTAACTTTAAAAACACTCCCTAGCTCAAAATCCCCCAGTTGCTTGTGGTTTGCCTTGACTGAGAATGAAATCAAAACTTCATACCATATCCCACATGCACCTCAGGATCTGGCTGCTGGATCTCTGACAAAGGTATCTTTGGAAAGATTTGGGGGAAAACAACTAAAAGTGAGTGAGCATTGTACTTGTCCACACACCTGTGGTCCGAGAGGCTTCCCTGGAAAGTGAGCAGCAGGTCTCTGCACACTGCTCTCTCTCTCTCTGCCCATCCGTGCTCCGTATACACATCTGCGATGAGCTGAATTATTCTTTCTTCCTCTTCCTGCTCCTCCTCTTTCTCTTTTCTCTTCTCATCCTTCTACTCCCAGAAAGACCTGTCTCTGACAAGTCATCCAGGAGTGAGGATTCTGGGGCTGAAATGATAAGATACCAGCTATAGAAATAAAAAATCCAGCTAATTTTTTATTTTGATGATCCTTATATTAAAAACTTTTGTATTTTTTATCTCAGATAAAATATTTCCAGCCTGGATGGGTGTGGCAGCTAGTGCCTGTAATCCTGACACTCTGGGAGGCTGAGGCAGGATGATGGTTTGAGCTCAGGAGTTTGAGACCAGTCTGAGTCAGAGCAAGACCCCATCTCTACTAAAAATAGAAAAAATTAGCTGGATGTTGTGATGGGCACTTGTAGTCCCAGCTACTTAGGAGGCTAAGGCAGGAGGATCGCTTGAGCCCAGCAATTTGAGCTTGCTGTGAGCTAGGCTGATGCCACAGCTCTCTAGCCTGGACAAACAGAGTGAGACTCTGTCTCCAAAGGAAAAAAAAATGCCAGCCTGAGAAATAAGTTTTTAATTAGTTTGCTCTATAGAGGCATATGCGTTTCAAATGGAAGCAAAAGAAAGCTCTTTTTTGACCTAAATAATGGCCACAATGTGGAGGGAGCTGCTGAGCAGCTCAGCTCCACAGGGAGAATCAGCTTGGCCTATCCCACATGGCCTACTTGAGTCCAGGCCCATGCATGCTCTTGGAATAAGTTTCTTTATTGGAAGTGGCTATGTTCACTGCTTAGCTACAATTATGTCCTGGTAGATCTGGTCACTAGAGAGGGGCTGGCCACCAAATTTCAGGATAAATTTGAAGTCTTCTGGAGTTGCAAATGTCAAAGACGGTCATAAACTCTGAGGTTCTCTATTTGTGAGGGTCAGTGCCCAGGGCTACATTTTGATCGCTGGAAGGAGATTGTTTGGGCACGCTCTCAGCTGGCCCTTCCTGGTCCCTTCCTTTTGAGTGTGTGTATGGCTTATGACTTGCATCCAACTAATAGCATATGGCAAAGGAGATGGGACATTACTCCTGATTGTGATAAGTTATATAACTCTATCGTTTTAACAGATGCCTTCTATCACTCCCTCCTTATTTCTCTACCTATTTCTGTCCTTGAAGAAGACTCACATGAATCCCACAACCCAAAGAATTGAATTCTATCAATAACTTGAAGAAGCTTGGAAGTAAGACCCTTCCTTAGTCAAGGTTCTGTGATCTCGGCCAGAATCCCTCCTATGTCTGCAGTTGGACCTGGCTCCTCTTCCAGGCTTCCTTGATTCTTCTCCATGTGGTATCTCATTCTCCAGCACGATAGATGGGGCTTACTCTTATAGGAGAGTAAGGAAAAGAACAAAAGGGGCAGGACCTCTTCAGACTTGGACTTAACAGGTACAATGTTATTTATGTCTCTGTTGGCTCCATCCCAGATTTAAGGGAAGGGAAACAGACATCATTTCTTCAAGGGAGATACTGAAAAGACATATTGCAAAGAGGTAAAAGAATGTTTGAGTACTGAAGTAATTTTCTTGCCATCAATTTACCACATCATTATTTCTATTACTATGACTCTTCCTTCAATTCATATAGATTGAAAGTCATCTACAACCAAGTTTTCTGAGCGTTGGAGGAAAGAAATCAGTGAATTGTCACTGTCCTTGTCCTTGAGGGGGTAGAAGTCTGTAATAATAATTGCTAAATTTACTAAATAATTACTCACTGTCAGACACTATTGTAAGTGCTTTACATGTATCAACTTATTTAATTTCATGACAACACTATATTGTCTCCATTTTGTGATTAATATAACTGAGAGATGGAGAAGTTAAATTACATGGGTAAGGTCACAAAGCTATAAATAGCAGCTGGGTTTAGTCTCAAGCAACTAACTCAATTGTTTATATATTTGCTACATTATACTGTTAACTGAATACTAAGAGTTGATAGAACCAGGCACACTGTAATGAGGAGATTTAATAGAAGAGGTTATTCTGAGACAAAGTTTGACATAAAAGTTTAAGTTTACTAGGCATAACACAGTAGATACTCATGATATTTGCCAATTAATAATCAATTGAATTATTGATTGATTAATGAAGCTACCTTCAGCAAACATGGGGATTACTTTTTAAGGCTCTGAATTAGTCATTATTATTGGTAATAAGATGTATAAATTCAACTCGAACAGAATTCAGGAACAAAAAGATGGGAATTATTCATTAGCTTCTAGTCATGACAAGATCTGCAGAGCGTAACAATGTGAAGGACAAAAGCTCTCAGTCTCTGCTTCATTTTCTTCTGTGATGGCTTCATTCTTAGTGAGGTTCTTCCCACATGTGTGAAAAACTGACCACCAGATGCCCCAGTAGCTATTTCAGTAGAGAGGACACTGTGGTCAAAGCAACAGTAGGCAATTCCCGCATTGTTTTCTCTTCCTGGACACCCAGGAAGACTGCATTTTACAGCCCTCTTGCAGTAGGCTTTGAGGCCAAATGGCTGAGTTCTGGCCAAGAAAAGATGAGGAGGAAAGATTAAAGCCACTTCAAGACCCAGCTGTTGTAAATGACTCTTGGCACCTTCTCTCTCTCTCTCCCTCCTCTTGTCACTGTGTTTCATAAGCCACATGGCTGATATGGAGAAGGTAAAACATAGTGGATGGTTGTCCAGTCTGATTAGAAATTTCATGAACCCCCAGATAAAAGTTTATTATCTCTAACCACTGAGATGTAAAGTTTTCTTTGTTCCTGCAGCCTGGTCTGGCCTGTCCAGAATGATATAAACACGACTTTCCCAATTTCCCAACAACAGACCTGTTAATTAGACTCTTGTACCCATCTTTAGAATAGCTACAGCAAAGTGAATCAAATAGGAAAAAGAGTCGTTCTCCATATGGTCTGAGATGGGATAAAACAAAAATTGCCCTAATTTTTTCCATGGCCATCACTGATCTTTGAGAACTATATTACTGTATATCATTCCCAATTTCTTGATCATTGATACAACACATGCTCATGAGTCTACAAAGGTGATCTGCAAGGTTAATTGTTCTGAAAATAGGAATTTGGTCACTTTTGCCAATACATGTTCATTAGAGATTTTTTTAGTTCAGTAACCAAATATTTTATCAGCCTGAAAAATTTCCTTTTATTCACACCTTTTTCATGTCTGGGGAATTTATGCTCCTCAATTTAGTATGTTTGTTCAAATATAGAAGGGCTTTATGTAAAGTCCTTATTTTTTACTCACTCTGTAATCTGGCTTTGTTTTTATTAAATGTTAATACATTTATCTTGGGGAAAAATTAATTTTTTTCTTTGTAAATCCTACAGAATTGAAAAGTTGAACTCCGGAGATTATGATTGGTGTTGTACTTGGGCAATCTCATCTACATTAATCCCAGCCTGGGACTAATTTTTATTACAGAGAATCTTTCTTGCGCTTAGGAACTAGGGCAAGGAAACCGAGATCATAGGAAAACCCATTCCAGGCTCCATAGTAGACTTTTTATGGTGCAAAGAGAAATATTTTTAATGAATTAAGTTTTTTCTAGTTACACATTTCAGATCTCTTTGGAATGTTCCATTTCCACAATTGGAAAAAATTTAAAGGCGACCCCTACCATGATTATGGTTCTTATTGGCAATATACATTCTTACACTTCAAATGTAAGAATGTGGGCATTTTACTAGTGCTATAAAGAATTAAAAAAAATACACAAGACATAAAAAGCAGATTTTTGTGCAGAATTAAGTGCTCCTATTAGTAATATAGGCAATAAGCTAGTATTTAAACAGAAAATTTAAAACACACAGGAATTTTTAAAAATATGACAGATACTTGTACACCTCTGGAGCAGCAGTTTTGCTGTTCTTAACACCTTTCCACAATAGCTATCTGTCACATACACGCACACGTATACACATATGCAAATACATATAAACTCATACTTCCCTTTTTTCAAATCTTCTGACAGTAGCATGAAGACATCTTGATGTTTCTCTACTAAATATTTCTCTATTCATAATTGAAGAACAATAAAGTTTTGTTTTTTTCCCAAAAAGGCTCATAGCCACTGCCACATGTGGGAAATCAACATTCACTTAGTAACATCATCCAACATGCACAAACTGTCAGTACTGTCCCCAACATGTCCTTTATAATTTTATTTATTTTTAAAATAAGGGTCTTTTAAAGACAGGTACATAGCATTTGCTGTTGAGCCCCTCTATCTCCCATAGCCTAGAATTTTCCTTTCACCTCTCTGTTTTCTTTATGGCACTGTATCCTTTGACAATTCTTGGCCAGATGTCCTGCAGAACATTCTACTTTCTAAATTTATCTGACTTCTAGATCTTGCCTAAATTCAGACCAGACATTTCTGGCAAGAATCTCACAAAGGTGACCTGGGTCTCCCTCTGCTCATATCAGAAGACACATGGTATCAGGACATCCTGCTATTGGCAACGGAAGCTTGACCATTTGGTTAAGACGGTGACTATCAGGTTGCTCCATTTTACAATTTTCTCTTTGGAATTAGTCAATAATGTGTTGGATGATACTTTATGAGATAATGTAAATTTGTTGTTCAGTGCCTTTCCATCATCCAATGGTTTTTATATTTATTGTTGATTCTTGCTTGAATCATTATTGTAGTGAGAGTTAAAAAAATGTTGATTTCCTTTTATTCTTATTACTTTTGCTATTGAACATTCTTTTATAAAAAAAGTTTTTATTTGTTTTATCTTTTCTTTCTCTGCATTGTATATTCTTACAGCATTTATTTTAATATCACTGTAGACCAGGCGTCCTCAAACTGTGGCCTGAGGGCCACATGAAGCGGTATGAATTGTATTTGTTCCTGTTTTATTTTTTATTTAGAAATAAGATATGTGCAGTGTGCATAGGAATTTGTTCATAGTTTTTTTTTTTTTAAACTATAGTCCAGCCCTCCAGCCATATGAGGGACAGTGAATTGGCCCCCTGTTTAAAAAGTTTGAGGACGCCTGCTATAGACTCATGGTTTATTTAAATTGAGTTGTTCTTATTCATTATGATTTTTTCTTGCTCAAATTATTTTAGATTTGGCCAGTAGGCACCTTCTCAAGCAAATCTTACATTGATTTCACATAAAACATTAATATTTGAGCACTTAACATGCTTTTTGGTCTAACAAAATGTTCCACACTTGAACTACTATCCTCGCTCTAGCCATGGAATCAGTCACATCTCCTAAGAGATTGACGCCAAAACAAAAATAAACAATAGCTTTATTTTTAAAGCCTTCAATTAATTTATTCTGGTATGTTCACAGGCTACGAAACCTTTGCCATAATGTAATTTTCGGATGTTTTTGTCACCCCCTAAAGAACCCTGTACCTATCAGTAATACTTCTCATTATCTTGTATTTTCCCTCTCAGCGTTAAGAAACCACTGATCTAGCTCAGTGCCTGTAGCTCAGTGGCTAAGGGTGCCAGCCACATGCACTAGAGCTGGTGGGCTCAAATCCAGCTCCAGCCTGTCAAACAACAATGACAACTGCAACAAAAAATAGCTGGGCATTGTGGCGGTTGCCTGTAGTCCCAGGTACTTGGGAGGCTGAGGCAAGAGAATCACTTAAGGCCAAGAGTTAGAGGTTGCTGTGAGCTATGATGTAATAGCACTCTACTGAGGGTGACAAAGTGAGAGTCTGTCTCAAAAAAAAAAAAAAAAAAGAAAAGAAAAGAAAGAAAGAAACCACTGATCTACCATCTGGCACTATAGATTTGGCATAGATCTTCTATTTTGGACATTTCATATAAGTGAATTGATATAATATCTATCAATTATATCAATTCTGGCTTCTTTCATTTTACCATAATGTCTTCAAGGTTCATTTATATTACCTCATGTATCAACATTTGATCCTTTCTTATTGTCATATAATATCCACTGTATGGAATGCCACATTTTGTTTAACCATTTATCAGTTTGTGGACATTTTATTCTGTTAATATTGTATATAAAATTAATTGGTTTTCAGATGCTGAACAAACCTTGCTGTATTGTTAGGTGCGTATGTATTTCCTTGTGGCTTTCTGAAGGAGTGGCTTTTAAAATTATGAAATGTCCCTCTTTAACTCTAGTAACAGTTTTTCTTTGTTTTAAAGTCTATTTTTTCCTGATATATGTATTAGTATAGTGACACAAACTTACTTATGGTTGTTGTTTATATGATGTATCTATTTGTATATTTTTACTTTCACCCTGTTTTTATTGAATCAAAATTGTGGCTCGTCTAGACAGCATATAATTGGGTCTTATTATTTTTAATCCAATCTGAATAATTTCTACCTTTCGATTTTTTTGTTTAATCCATTCCATTAAATGTTGTTATTGAAATGATTAGATTTATACCTGCCAGTTTGCTTTTTATTTTCTATGTGCCTCATTTCCCTCCCTCTGTCCCTCCTTTCTTTTTTTTTTTTTTTTCTGAGAGATACTTTTTTTATTGACACATATTCTTTTTTTTTTTTTTTTTTTTATTGTGGAGAAGGGGCAGGGAAAGAAGGCGGGGGAAGAGGTGAGTGACAGGGTCGGGCCAGTGGCATGGTACCACATTGGCTGTATCTAGGTAGAGGCAGTTTCAGGCCAGGCCTTGCTGAGT
>CAUYPK010028525.1:0-18958 GCA_963574355.1 Loris lydekkerianus | reverse complement strand
TTAAATGCTTTTCAATATTTATTGCTAAAGAAAAACTGTAAACTAGCAACAACAACTTTAAAACTGAGCTGAAGCACCGCCCCCTCAAGCAGACGGCAGAAGACGACTGGAGACTACGTGCATTTGATTAGGTGCGCGCACAACGAATCAAATAACCTATATGACCCGAGTATAAGCCGAGTTCAGGTTTTTCAGCACAAATTTTGTGCCGGAAAAAACTCGGCTTATACTCGAGTATATATGGCAACATACAATTTATTTATAATAAAATGAGGAAATTTATGTTTATATCCACATATACACAAACATAAATATACATGAAAACCTAAAAATGTAGAAACAGCATCATTAAGCTATACATATTTAGTAGCTGTGTGGTGATGTTATAATTTCCCTGTAATTTCTTGTATGCATATTTCAAAATAGCTAGAAAAGAGGATATTCAATATTTCTACTGCAAAAAAATGACAAGTATTTGAGGTGATGGATAAACTAATTACCCTGATTTTATCATTATACAATGTGTAAATGCACTGAAATATCATACTGTCCTCCATAAATATATATAATTAAAAAATAGACCTTTTTCTAAAGTTCAGTTCAAGTACTGCTTAATAAATGATCATGCAAGATACCACACTATATTGAATTGCCATATCTGGAATAATGTTGAAGCAATCCTGCTTATCAATAGGTGAAGAATACAGAAGATAAACTCATTATAACCTTTATCTACAAAAGATCCTCCTCTAAAGGCCATTCTATGAAGTAACCCCAAAGCTATGAACCATTCCCTCCAGCCAGTATGTGGTTTCTTCTTGGTTACAACACTGTCCCTGTATTTCATTGTATCTAAGATAGTATTAATTATAAGATTCAATAGTATTTAGTATATCACTAAAAGAGAAAAAAAAGTCCAAAAAGGCAGTCTAGTAGAAAATTCCTACATAAAGATAGTACAACAAAGCCGTCAGTGTAAAAGGAAATAAGAAAGATAACCATGGGAGAGGAGCTTTCAAGATGGTAGACTGGAGGCATCTGATACTCACCTCCTTCACAAAGACAAAGCAAAATAGCAAGTGGATCACACTTCAAATAGGTCACATAAGAGTGAACACTGGAATTCAACAGAAAAGTAAGAGGAAACACTTAAGGCCAAAGAGGCAGCCTGTTCTGTTGGATCGGCTCCCCAATGCAGGGAAAGAGTAAATGAAAGACAGACACTGTTCCTTTTTCCCACCATAGACCTAAGCAATCCTAGGGACAGGAGGGTATCTCAACCCTCATGGCCCTAAGACTAATATGGGGAGATGTCCATCAGACAGGAATGGATAAAGAAAATGTGATATACTCAAGAGAATACTATTTGGCCATAAAAAAATAATGCAATCCTGTCATTTTCAGCAACATGGACGAAACTGGAGATTATTACATTAAGGTAAATAAGCCAGGTGCAGAAAGACAAGTATGCATGCTCACACTGATATGTGGGATCTACAGTAATTGATCTCGTGGAGGTAGAGAGCAGAATAATAGATGCCAGTGGATGGTAAGGGCGTGTGGGAGGGGAGGAGAAAAATAGGTTGGTAAGGGTACTTTCGGGGGCAAGGGGAAACTTCCTCTTTGCCCTCTGCACATTACTGAAAGATAAAATCACAAGAAAGCAGATTAATAAGTGAAAAGTATTACAAAATATTTAACATGTGCCCAGGAGAATGAAGGGTGATTTCCCAATATCCCAATGGGGTATAGAAGTTTATACGGCCTCACTTTAGAATAGAGATAGTAGATGAGGAATATAGGTAATTCTGTTTAGGGGTAATAAATGGTTACTAAAGAGGATGAATAGATATCTGGGAGAAGAAATAGATGAGAGAGAAACAGATTGACTTGAAAATGATTCTCTTTGGAAATTAAATTAACCTGAGAGACAGCCATTATTTTTAAAATATGCTGGAGGCTATCTGGTTGCATTATTGATCTTTTTAAACATAATAGCTATTGAGATACCTGGGAGCAGAAGGAAAGACATTATTCTTCCTAATGAGTCTCTCTGAGGGAAAGTCTCTTCCCAGACCTGCTATATACCAATAGGTTATATTCTGAGGTAAAATTCCCAGAGCCCCTTTAGTACAAAAATACAGTTAGCTGATCATGACCTATTACCAGAAAAATGTAAATTAAAACCACAATGAGATACCACATTAACCCTGTCAGAATGAACATTATTAAAAAGTCAAGAAACAATGATGTTAGCATGGATATGGTGAAAAAAGAATGCTTATATATGTATACTATAAACCACTACAATCATCATGGAAAACCAGTATAGAGATTCCTCAAAGAACTACAAGTAGACCTACAATTCAACCCAGCAATCCCACTACTAGCTATCTAGCCAAAGAAAAACATGACATTTTACAACAGAGACAACTGTACTCAAATGTTTATCGCAGCACAATTCACAATTGCAAAGATGAGGAATCAACCTAAGTGCCTATCAAGTGACAAGTGGATAAAGGCGTATTTATGCCATAGAGTCCTATTCAGCCATAAAAAGGAATGAAATAATGTATTACTTAGAAACTTGGAAAGAACTGGAGATGATTATCCTAAATGAAGTATCTCAGGAATGGAGAAACAAACCCCACATGCTCTCATTTATAAGTGGGGGCTGAACAAGGGATATATGGTGTAATAAATATTGAAAACTAAGGGAAAGGATAGGAAGGCGTAAGGGATAAATATCTACCTACCAGGTACATTGTACACTATTCTTGTGATGAGTACACTGAAAGCCCTGACTTCAGCATGTTACAATTCATCCATGGAACAAAGAACACTTACAGTCCCTGAATATTTTAAAACAAAAACAAACCAACAAACAAAAATTATCCACTTAGACAGAAGAAGTAATTTTAATGTTTGATAGTAAGAGAGTAACTACAGTTAACAGCAGTGTATTATATATGTATCAAAATAACTAGCAGACATGGCTAGAAATATTCTCAACAAACAAAAATGATAAATATTCAAGATGACTAAATACTCTGACTTTATTACACATTCTACCTATGTAACAAATATCACATGTACCACATAAACATGTACAAATACTATGTATCAATAAAATTAAAATCTAGAAAAGGAATGGTGGCCCCTATGGCTCAAAGGAGTTAGGCACTAGCCCCATATGCCAGGGGTGGCGGGTTCAAACCCAGCCCCGGCCAAAAACTGCAAAAAAAAAAATTTTAGAAAGGAAATAAAACCATCAAGCAGAAAGATAACTTATATAACTTAAGCGTGACATTAGGTAAACAAAAAAAAAAATCATTGGAATTTGAACCATAAGCTAATACTCATGCAAATTTACAGTATTCATCCATATTACCAATGAAGTCCAAAAAATTCTCTGCCTCAACTTAAGGTAGTGTCACATTGTAGTACTACCAGATGACCAGCAGAAGCAAACACATACCCATCTCTGGTAGAACTTGACTTCAGGTTATACAAGGACTCCTAATTTCAGTGATTTTAAAATATGGAAAATTGCAAAACTAATAATCAATAATCAAAAAAATAGCATACAATGTAGCTGCTTTCAGAATTAACAAAAATAACCAAAAGAAATTATATTTAGGGAAAAGACCAAAAGGGAAACAGTGTCAAAAGTCAATATTCAGGGGTTTTCTTTTTTTTTTTTTTTTGAGACAGTCTCACTATGCCGCCCTCCGTAGAATGCTGTGATGTCACAGCTCACAGCAACCTCAAACTCTTGGGTTTAAGCAATTCTCTTGCCTCAGCCTCCCAAGTAGCTGGGACTACAGGCACCTACCACAACACCCAGCTATTTTTTTTTTTTTTTTTTTTTTTTTTTTTTTTTGTGGCAGCTGCCATTGTTGCTTAGCTGCCTCAAGCCAGGTTCAAACCTGCCAGCCTCAGTGTATGTGGCCGACGCCATAGCCACTGTGCTATGGGCACTGAGCCATATTCAGGGGTTTTCAAAAAGAAAAAAAAAAGTTTTAGCTATGAAATTTCATTTTGTTGTTCACAATGGGAAGTATTTCTTTGTTAGGAAACATTTAAATATGGAAGATTTTTAAAAAATCTTTCCTTGGTTTTACAACAGTCTGTAAAATTATGTAATTGTAAAGGCCAGGGACAGCTATTTTTAGCAATTTTTACAAGGGTCAAGATAACAGAAGAATTAACATTTTAAAATACAATTTAAAAAGAAATTTAAAGCTTAATGTTATTTTCTATGAAGTCAAATAAATATATACAAATATACATAGGGATAAACATATATTAAAAGATACAGAACACAAATATAGAACCCTAAATTATTGCTACCATGTATCAAAAAACTGAAGACAACAGGTGAATTTTGGGGTGTCCTTTAACGATAACCAGGCTCAGATTCACAGTATTATCAGCACTGAAGTCATTCTTATCTCTTTGAAAAATTCACGAATGAGTGTACTTTTACTCCTATACTAATATTTCTTTAATTAAGTTAATTAATTACAGCCTAACCAAAAAGCTCAAACAGACCTCACACAGCATTCAAAGTGTAGTTTGAAATCTAACCTTTCCTCCCTTTTCTTTAAACTGGCCCTGGGGATGAAGTCAATAAATTGTCAATTAATAACATACTTGCTTTGATGACTCTTCTGTAATTTGCTATCATCCCACTTCATAAATTATTTAGTAAAAGCCCTGGGGTTTCAAGTGAGATATTTCTTCCATGGGAAACGTCAGTTTAAGAGTTTTCTGCTGCCAATAAAACAATAAGAAAAACTGGCTGATAATCCTCCCACACCATACCGGGTAGTTGTAAGCACTCAACCAATGAAAGTTTAATTTGTTCCACCAATGGCACAGAAAACTACTCCAATTTATTCACTAAATAACTCTGAACATTAGTCTCAAGCATTTGGTAGGAACTAAATGGAACTAGGTTATTCATATGCAAAAATAATCCTGAATCTAGCAGTGTCAATATAACAAACATAACTAGTATCCCACTGGAGGCAAGATGCTCCCTCTGTATATGTCATATCAACTTCTAACACGAAATCAGTGCTACCCCAGGCCAGCTTCCTCCTACCATTTGAAAGTCACACACCTGTGGAATATAAAAAGACATACTACTGCTACCTCACTGACCCACCTGGTTTTCTAGAAGTCTCTTTTACCTACTCTCTACATATTCCTGACCTGTTTACTCAGATTCTTAGCCTCTTACCCACTCTCAGGGAAAACTCCCTAAATGATATATTTATCCAATCAACATAGTTCCTTGGCCTCTCTTATCTTTTAAATGACAGATACCTATCTGCATGCCCTTAATTCACTCCAGGAACTAATCCTCTTAACCAATTTGCCAGACACTCTTAAATCAGCTCAATGAATCCACTTTACATTGATTACAATTAATGTGACAAATATGGGGGGTATGAGATTGTTATAGTAATAGTCACCTAATAAAACAAAAGTAAATAGCATTAACAAAATAAAAACTTAAAAAGAGTGATACCACAAGTAGGTTGAGAAGCAGGCACTTTTTGAAGGAGTCAACCAGTACTACCAAGAAAGCAGACAAGACCCAAGCATTAATGGGAAAGTGGTAGACAGATAAGAGGAAGAAACTAGAAGAGGGATTGATGTCAAATTGATGAAATCTTGGAAGTCAGTGTATTTCCTTATTTTTGCCTCTTGAGAATACAGTAGAACTTCTGTAGGTTGACCATCTAAGGGAATGTATCAAACTGGTCAACATATAGAGGTGGTCAATGCAAGGAACTAGGCCTGCTGTACTGATAAATACATGTAGTATATGTCCAGTCTATGAAAATTAGGTCAACTTAAAGAGATGGTCAACTATGGAGGGTCTACTGTAATTATTAGCAATTAATTCCCATTTTCTCCTCTTAAAGACAGCTTTTCCATATAACCATTACCAAAGATTAATTAATAATGCCACTTATTCATTCAACAAATTTTTATGGAATGCCAACCATGTGCCTACAAGTAAACATTAAGCACTCAGAGATAAATAGGAAATAATCCTTGTATTCAACCTGTTCATAATTTAGTGAGAGACACTGATAAAAATTCATCATCATAGTATTTGCTAAGTGCATTAATAAAGATGCATATAATTATCCCTATAGATCAGAATATCTACCTTCCCCTGCAGATACTAAAATCTGCCAATAACCAAGCCTCTTATATACAATGGTAGTGTATTTGTATATATCTATGCACACCTATGTGTGTGTGTGTGTGTATATATATATATATATATACACACTATATATGCATACACCTATGTGTACATATATATACATATACACACATATATATACACATATACATACATATGCATACACCTATGTGTGTGTGTATATATATATATATTTTATATATATATATAGCACACCTATGTGTATATATATACACATATCTGTATATATAGGTATGCATAGATGTATACAAATACTATACCTAGACATATATATTACCTATACTGTAATACCTAATATAAATAAATACGATATAAATAATTATTATACTGTATGGTTTTTATTTGTACTATTTTTAATTATTTAACTGACTTTTTATTGTTTTGTTTTGTTTTTTATCTCCAAAACATTTTCAATCCACTGTTTGTTAAACCTGAAATGCAGAACCCCTGAAGAGGAATTCACAGATACCAAAGGGCCATCTGTTTTCACAAGAGGTTACAGAATACAGTGGAGAAGCAACTATGAGGGAAATCTAACCTGTCTTGGAAAGAAAATTCATAAATGAATTTTCAGAAGGTAACACTTGAGTTGAATAGAATGAAGAGAAAAGAGAAGAAAATCAGAGAACATTCTGGGTACTAAAAATTACATACACCAACAAAAATAGTAAAAATGGTATGTTCATGGAATTGCAAATATAGTAGTTCCACATAATGACAGGATAGTATGCATATGAAAATAGCACATGTTATGAGGATAGAGTTGTCCTGCTAAGAAGTCTGAGATTTATCCAGAAAAAAATGAGGGAACCATTAAAGAATATTATAAAAGGGAGCGACAAGATCAAATCTGTCTTACAGAAACATTTTGTAGAAAAGTCTTAGAACGGGTTGAATGACCAGATAAGAAAGATGAGAAACAAGGGAAGGAAAAATTTAGGACAATCCATAGGTTTTTGACTGGGATTAGCTGGTTTGGTAACATCTCTATTCATTGTCTAGACCAAGGTTATCCAATCAGCAGCCTGTGGGGGGGCATGCAGCCCAGGATGGCTGTGATGGGGCCCAACACAAAACTATAAACCTATCTAAAATATTATGAAATTTTTTTGTGATTTTTTTTTTTTTGTGGTACTTGATTGCATGGTTCTCAGAGTATAAACTTTATAGATAACACAGTGTCACAATATCACATAAAATAAACAGATCTATGTGCTTCCTATTTGTACACATCCACGGCTTTAGTTTTATGATGGTGTGTAGCTTCCAGTGTGTTATTTCCCAAGTACAGATAGTAGAACTGACAGCAACTATTATCAATAATATTTCAACCTACCATTGCAAGGTTAGGTGTTTAATGTCATAATAAGTCAGGTAAACATTTTTATTTGATTATTAAGTGTACTTCCACAACTTGGTGATGCCTCACACGTCATCACACTTTACAATTAGCCTTCTGCCTCGCCCTATTTTGGCAACCAAGACATGGAAGGCCCAAACCTTGCTTTCTGTCAACTAATTTTCATAATAAGAATAAATATGGTTACTTAAGTCACTTACACATTATTATTTTTTAATCCTAGCATGGCTTCTACATCTCTAAAGAAAACAGAACCTCCCCCAAAAAGAAAAATTACAGATGAAGGAAAATTGTTCAGTGAAAAGTAGACAGATGACTACTTTTTTTCAAGGCAAATAATAAAGCACTCTGCTTAATTTGTAGGGAATTTGCGCAAGTTTTCAAAGACTATTATCATTTGAAAAGGCTTTCTATCCAAAAACATGCTGCCAGATTTGATGTATGTGAAGGATCATGTCACAAGAATAAAATAGCAGAACTGAATAAAAATCTGTCTTCTCAACAAAGTAATTTTTTTAAAGTTACAATTCAGACTGATTCTAATGTAAAAGGTATATTTAATAGCAAAAACATAAAAACCATTTACTTACAGAGAAGTTATTAAGCAATGTATGGAAAGCATGTCAGATACAATTTTCCATAAATAAAAGGGGGATACTTCTAAATTCAGTTTGTCTGTCTCACCATACTGTAGCTGATGATTTGAAGAAACTGGTAAATCTATAAAAAGAAGTTTGAAGAGTAAGGCTGCTAATTTTAAATTTTATGTTTTGGCAATGGATGATAGCCATGTTTAGTAGAGGTACTGGTGACAACTATGTCACTGAAAAAAAGGCTACTTTAGTGCCATGAAAAGACACAACTACATCAGTATGTTAAAGCAATTTTCTTTGTTCATTGTTAATAAATCTGGTATAGTTATTGATAATGACCCAGCAATGGTAGGTAAAAGAGAGGGACTTATAAAATTAATAGAAGATGATGGAATTGCCACTCAAAACTCATGTTTAGTAAAATATCATTACATATTATATTAAGAAAATGAATGCACAAAAGCTTTAAAAATGAATAGCATCATGCAAATCATCATTAAGACTGAATTTCGTAAGGGCCATAAGATTGAATCATCGTCAATTCCAGGAATTCCTTAAAAGTACTGATGCTGACTATGACGACATCATTTACTTTTTGGAAGTAAAATGGCTAAATTGAAAAGATTTTGTGATTTATAACATGTTATCTAGTCACATAGAGTATCAAAACCCAAATTTGTGCCAGAAATTGACAATGAAAACTAACTTACAGATTTGGCATTTTTAGTGGATTTAATAGCTCATTTCAATGAATTGCAGATGTTTCTTCAAGGTGAAAACTATTTATCAACAGTTTTTCAAACCATAACAGCATTCCAAATGAAACTAAAATTATGGCAAATTCAAATTAAGGCAAACAATTTTATGCATTTTGACACATTGAAGTCCTGTAAACACTAAAGAATAAAAGTGTTTTTCAATTTGATACAAGAATTTGAAAACAAATTTTAAGATTTCTGGGAAAATAACCAATATCCTGGTACATTTATGACTCCATTTTTCAGTCTATATAAATACCTTACCTGGCAATTTTCAATTGGAATGTACAAAGATAAAATTTGACATTCAACTTAAAGAAAAATTTGATCCTATCTCCTTACTGAAATTTTACAGGTCCTATTTTCCCAGAGACAAGTACCCCTCACCTCATAATCACCTCTTATTAATGTCATTGTTTTCTGGCAGCATCTACATTTGCAAGCAAATATTTTCAAGAATGAAACACATCAAGTGTAACTGATGGGCACCTTGAGAACTCACTGAGAACTGCAACTTCCATTGAACCAGATAGTGATGCATTAGTTTCTCAAATACTATGTCAAATACTACTAGTTTTATGTTGCCACCTTTTCTTTTTTTTTTTTTTTTTTAAGAATAAAAATATCAAAAAGACATTTTATTATTTAGATATGTACATTTTCTATCTTTGTGATCACAAACTTGGTACAGGCTCAATAATTTTAAAATAATCTCTGAACCAGCTGCTATATAATTAGAATTATTATATGAGGACTTTTTTGCTAATGTATACTAGCGAATATAACAAAAATTAGGAATGGATCTTTTCTTTTGCTCATCACCTCTCATTAGTGTTTGTACATTTAATGTGGCCCAAGATAACTCTTCTTCCAATGTGGCGCAAAGAAGCCAAAAAGCCAGACACTCCTGTTCTAGAGCACACAGGTCAAGGTGCATGCTTAGAGTAAAGTGGTTACATTCATATGGAAGTACTGGGTATGCTTGTGGATTATCCAAGAGAAGATGTTCCATCGATATCCAAAAATTTGTCTGCAGTTCAGCGAAAATGTTTGGACTAAAGTACTAACTGGGATTATCCAAGGCTAGGTAAAACATCAATTCCAACAGATTCAATTGGGAGGGTGGGGGTGGATTTTCTTTTTAAAGAATCACATTTGCCAATAGAAAATATGAACTTCATTAAACTTCTCTTTTTATCCCTCCCTGAATATTCTCTCATATGGAAGATATGAGAGATAAGATAAGCAAGAAAACTAAAACTGTTATTTCTGCCTTTTGGGTTCCAGTCACAAACTCTTACCATTATAATAATAAATATTAAAATTTTGATATTCTAAATCCTATTCTAAATGTCTTACTCATGTGAATTTACTTAATCTCTATGTAAACCCTATGAGATAGAAATTCCCATCCTATCAATAAGAAAAGAGTCACTGAAGAGTACGAAACTTGTCCCCTTGATCACAGAGACGGCAGGCAATGGAGCCAAAAATCAGTCTTTTATGAAGCCCATATTTTTAACCACTATACTATACCATTGCCATGAATGATATTACTCTAATAAATTAGAATTATACAAATATCAGAAAACTACAGAGAGAAACAAATAAATAGACATGAGTATAAATGGAGAAGTAGATTACCTTAGTGAGACATGTGTAGTATAAATGTTTTTTCCCGGCACTAAACTACAACCAGCACTACCTAATCACACAGTTTTTATGTGAGACTGTGCACAGAGTTTCTGTAGCTGCTTCAAAATCTTATTACTGAAATTTTACTCTTGGATTTATTGACCCTAGGATTCACCATTCTTTAAAATATTTGAAGCATTCTTTCTTCTTAATACCACATTAATTCTATCAACGGTGGTATAATTATAGAGAAAATATGGATAGTTACAAAGTTAGAGTACTGTATGAATCACAGGAAACTCACACAATTGGAGAAATGTGTGCTGAATGTCCTCAGCACAACTTTTGCAGAACAATGACCTTTTTTTTATCTCCTCTCCACCTTAACTTGTTTTAAATAATAAAGACGGACCTTTGCATCATATTACTCAGATAGAATACAGATGGACCCCACACACACACACTTATGATGGTTCAGCTTAGGATTTTTGAACTTTGCGATGGTACGAAAGAAATGTGCACTCAGTAGAAACCATACTTCAAGTACCCATACTATTCAACCATTGTTTTTCACTTGCAGTACAGTATTCAACAAATTACAAGAGATACTAACCACCGCCTTATAAAATAGGTTTTACGTTAGATGATTCTGCCTCACTATAACCTAATGTTAATGTGCTGAGAATGTTTAAGGTAGGCTGCCTCAAGCTATGATGTACAGTAGGTTAGGAGTATTAAATGCATTGTGAACTTAGGACATCTTCAACCTGTAATAGATTTGGCAAAACATGAATCCATTGTAAGTCAAGGAGTATCTCTAATTTTCACTGATATTTCACCAAAATACTGAAGTGCTCATCTGAAGCAAAGCCTAGTAATCTAACAGGAAAGTCTGGAGCTATAGCTAGAGGAAATCAAAAAATGGTTAGAAAATACATTATCTTCAACCCCTAAGATGATGACCTAGGAGCAGCCTGGTGCAGTAGAAAACCTGGATGATCCTGCTTTCTCAGACGGAGTCTCTATAAAGTTGAACTAAGGAGCTACAGAGAAATCTAATTATAACAGAATTTCACTGACTTGACACTGTAAATACTGAGTTAGTTGATGAGGGAAAATATCACAGTGAAAAATCATGAAAAAGAAAAATCTAGACTCTAAACACTTTATGTAAACATAAAACAAATACCATTTGCTAATCTTTCCCTGTAGGTAAAACCAACCACTTTAAGTTCTGTCTCACATAAACAGCTTTAATGCATCTTGTACAATTTCCACTTTCAATTCTTTTTTTTTTTTTTTTTTACTAAGTAGAGTAAGTTCCTGTTTCACAGGATTATCATAAGGATAAAATGAGATTGTAGACTTAAATACAGTGCGTGACACTAATGAGCACTCAATAAAACCAAGTATGTTCATTAAGTGCACAGAACTTCATTTACCAAAAAAGTAAAGACGCATATATTAAATCATCAGAACTTTCCAATAAACCTATTGAGGTATGCTAGTATTTATTCATATTCCCCTTTCTCAGGTTGGAATACTTGAGGTACACAGCATGTAAGTGACAAACACCCAGTAAATGATATGGCTGAGGCTTGAACCCAGCTTTGTAAGAGTAATCCAGGCAATCTCTGAAAAAGAGGAAAACTGTTAAGAGAATGCAAGAACAATCTTATCTCCCAGCTCTTTAAAAACTAATACTTATGCTGAAAGGAACAATGTAATAAGGACATGGAAACCTGCACTCTTAACCAATCACATATTAGATTTAGTCACAAACTGACCTGGGATACAGCAAAAACTTCAAGCTACTACTTGCTGAGTTGAGAACAGTCTATATCAAAAAACACACACATTCAACATACCAATGTCACTATTTTGCATACCATTGCAGTATTTACAACCCACACCTTATTGAGAAATTTATTTTTTAAAAATTGACAAAATTTTTTTCAAAGATTAACATAAAACCACAATTACTTACAATAAGTGACCTCCTATTTATTCAGAAAGCAAATTAAGGATACATGTGCTATTTACATAGACATAACCAGAGATAAAGTGATCCAAAGAGTATTTGGGAATTGGATATAAAAGAGAGATTCCCAAATGAAGTCACATAAACCAATAATAGACTAGAGAAAGCCCTGCAAATTTGTGTTTCCCCAGGATTTACACATCCTTGTTTGCTCAAAGGGATCAAAACAAGGCAGCTATAGATAAGGAAAGCCCTGAAAAGACAGGGCTAGAGAGAGGTAGAGTCAAAGATTCAGAAACACATGCAGGTCTGATCTTATAAATAAAACTTTCATGTAGCACGTGCTCCTTCTAGGCAATTGGGTAGTAATTATACAATCAAAACACAGTAGGGTAAGATACTTAGCTCACATTAATTATACATTTATTTTTAAAACGTGACCAGATATAGCAGCTCAGATCTGTAATCCTGACACTCTGGTAAGCTGAAGCAGAAGGAATATTTGGGCTCAAGAGTTTGAGACAAATCGGAGCAAGAACCAGACCCCCATCTCTACTAAAATTAAAAAAATTAGCCAGGTGTCAAGGCACATGCCTATAGTGTAGCTATTAAGGAGGTGGAATCATTTTGTGCTGGTACAAATAATAATACTAACAAAAGAAAAGGAAACAAAATAAATATTTGCCAAAAACTCCACTAAGTACTTCACATACATAATTTAACTTAAGCCTCACAAAAGCTTAAGTGTAAATTATTTTTAATGAAGAAAGCGAAACTTAAAATAGTGTAATAACTTGGCCAAGGTCACTCCCTGGGAATGTGGCAGTAGTGGGATTCCAACTCACATATAACTCCAAACACTGTGTTCACAACAAACTGTCTCTCTCAAGCACAAGTATTGTTTTCTGAGCATCTGCCACTCACTCTTTGGCAGTGTACTAGTTCTTAACTCGCTACCATTAATCCTGAAAACAAACCCTTTAAGGGAGTGAATTTGTTTTATAAATTTTATAGATTATAAAATGAAACCTAGGAAGACTGAATTAACTCCCAAAATAACAAAAACAATAAAAGCAAATAGTTATTTGAAAACAGGTTTGCTGGATTTCAGAGTTAAACCCCTTTCTCCTAACCAGTGCTGAGCTAAAGAAATTGAAAAAACAATTTATAAAATATTTGCAAGAGGAATTAAAGCATTACATCTTTCTAGGGAAAGAAACCCTTCATGCCAATGATTGAACTGCTTGTATGAGACCTTGGAAATTTCCAAATAAAGAGAATGTATAAAACAAAGTTTATTAACTATGATAAAGTCAAGAGACACTCACTTTAAGTCTCTGAAAAGTTAGTCATTACAATATAAAATTCCTAAACAAGTTTAGCACTAAATAGGTGAAAAACAAACTTTTTTTCAATTTTTACATATACCCGTGTTTATTAGGTTTCCATTCTTCTGCCTTTACAAAATTAAAAAGGCTTAAAATAACAATGTTTGAGATAAGGACTAGAAACAAAAACCTCATAAGAAACGAACAAATACATTCAGAAAAGGAATCAGACAATTGCTACATCGAAATATTAAGCAATAATGATAATAATCATGCAAAGAGTGTAACATTCATATTGTCAAATAAGAGTATGTCTATTATAGAATGCTTTGACTCTGAGATTCAGTATGGAGTCATCAATTAACTTATTCTTATTTTTTTTAAGTATCAAAAAATAGACAACAAATATCTATAAATAAAATTAAAAGATAATTTCTAAAAACAGATCATGCCAAATCTTATAGACAATAGAAAAAGAAGAAATACTTCAAAATCATACTACTTGATCTGGGTACACCTGATATTAAAATTGGAGAAAATATATTATTATAAAGGGGAAATTACAAACATAATAAGATCGAAGAAACAATAAAAAAAACTCCAAAAAAAATAGCCCCCTGGTCCAGTTGGCTTCACACCAAATTCTACCAAACCTTCAAAGATGAGCTTACACCCATGCTGCAGAAATTATTCCAAAAAATTGAGAAGGAAGGAATCTTCTCTAACAGTTTCTATGAAACAAACCACCCTGATACCAAAACCAGGAAAGGATCTAACTAAAAAGGAGAACTTCAGATGAATTTCACTAATGAATATAGATGCAAAAATTCTCAATAAAATCCTAGCCAATACATTACAACTACACATTAAAAAAATCATTCATCATGATTGAGTAGGTTTCATCCCAGGGAGGCAAGGCTGGTTTAACATATGCAAGTCCATAAATGTAATGTATCATATCAACAAAAAGAAATACCATATCCTCTCAATAGACGCAGAAAAAGCATTCGATAAAATTCAGCATCCTTTTCTAACAAGAACACATAAGAATACAGGCATAGGTGGCACATTTCTTAAACTGATCAAAGCCATCTATGATAGCACCGCAGCTAATGTTATACTGAATAGAGTAAAATCGAAAGCTTTTCCACTTAGAATTGGAAACAGACAAGGTTGTCCTCTATCACCACTACTATTCAACATAGTGCTGGAAGTTCTAGCCAATGGAATCAGACAAGAGAAGGAACTAAAGGACATACAAATGGGTACAGAGGAGGTCAACTCTCATTCTTTGCTGACAATATGATCTTATACATAAAGACTCAACCACAAGACTCCTGAAAGTGATCAAGAAAGCAAAGTCTCAGGACATAAAAATCAATGTCCACCAATCAGTAACCTTTGTATATGCCAGTAACAGCAAAGATGAGAAGCTAATCAAGGACATAATTCCCTTCACAAGAGTTATTTTTTTTATTTTATTTATTTATTTATTTATTTTTGAGATAGAGTCTCACTATGTCACCCCTGGTAGAGTGCCATGGTATCACAGCTCAAAGCAACTTTAAACTCTTAGGATAAAGCAATTCTGTTGCTTGCACCCACCACAACAACCCGGCTTTTTTTGTTGTTGTTGTTGCCATTGTTGTTTGACAGTCCCTGGCTGGGTTCAAACCCACCAGCCTCTATGTATGTAGCTATTGTTCTAGCCAATGAGCTATAGACACCAAGCCTTCACAGGAGCTTGAAAAAAAAACAAACAAACAAAAAAAAAAACCTAGAAACAAAAGAATTGAAGGACCTCTACAAAGAAAATTATGAAACCCTAAGAAAAGAAATACCAAAAGATATTAAATGCTCACGCTGGGAAAACCAACATTGTCAAAATGTCTATACTTCACAAAACAATCTACAGAATTCAATGCAATCCCCATTAAAATACCATCATCATACTTTCAAGATTTGGAAAAAATAATTCTTCATTTTGTATGGAACCAAAAAAAAAACAAACAAAAAAAAAAACATATAGCCAAGGCAATTCTTAGTAATGAAAACAAAGCCGGGAGTATCTCCCCACCAGACTTCAGGATATACTACAAAGCCTTTGGGACAAAAACAGCATAGTATTGGCACAAAAATAGAGACATTGACATTTGGAACCAAATAAAAAACCATGAGATGAAACTAACATTTTAGAGCTACCTAATCTTCGATAAACCAAACAAAAACATACATTGGGGAAAAGAATCCCTATTCAATAAATGGTGTTGGGAAAACTGGATAACCACATATAAAAGACTGAAAATGGACCCACACTTCTCACCACTTGCAAAAACTGATTCAAGATGGATAAAAAATTTAAATCTAAGGCATGAAACAATAAAAATCCTCAAAGAAAGTGTGGGGAAAACACTTGAAGATATTGGGCTAGGGAAAGACTTTATGAAGACTAAATGGGACTTAGTCAAACTGAAAAGCTTTCCTTACAGCTAAGGAAACAACAATCAAAGCAAATAGACAACCTTCAGAATGGGAAAAGGTATTTGCACATTATGAATTGGACAAAAGCTTGATAAACTGGATCTGTAAAGAACTCAAATTAATAAAAAAAAAAAAGACCCAATAATTCCATATATCACTGGTCAAGAGACTTCTTTAAAGAAGACAGACAAATGTCTAACAAACATATGAACATATGAAAAAGTATTTATCGTCCCTAATCATCATAGATATGCAAATCAAAACTGCCCTGAGAAATCACCTAACCCCAGTGAGACTGGCCCACATCACAAAGTCTCAAAGCTACAGATGCTGGTGTGGATATGGAAAGAAGACAACACTTTTATACTGGTGTTGGGAATATAAAGTAATACAATCATTTTAGAAGGAAGTATGGAGAATCCTCAAAGAACGCAAATTAGAGCTCTTATTTGATCCTGCAATCCTATTACTAGGCATCTACCCAGAAGACAAAAAATCCTTTTATCATAAAGACATTTGCACTAGACTGTTTATCGCAGCTCAATTTACAATCACCAAAATGTGGAAACAACCTAAATGCCCACCAACCAGAAATAGACTAATAAGCTATGGAATATGTATACAATGGAATACTATTTAGCCATTAAAAAAGATGGAGACTTTACATCTTTTGTATTAACCTGGATGGAGATGGAACACAATCTTCTTAGTAAAGCATCATAAGAAAGGAGAAGCAAGAATCCAATGTACTCTATTCTAATACAAAGGCAGTAGATGAGCTAATACAAGGGGTGGGGTACAGGAATGAGGGAGTGGGAGGTGGTGGGGGGGTCACACTTGTATGGCGTACTTCTTGGGGTCAGGACACAAATGTAAGAGGGATTTTATCTAACAAATGCAATCAGTGTAAACTAACTCTTTGTATCCTCAATAAATCCCAAACAATTTTTTTAAAAAAGACATAACTCGTCAAAAAAAAAAAAAAAAGAACAACAACAACAACAAAGGGCTATATTAGTGGCTCATGCCTGTAATCTGAGTATAATGGGAAAGTGTCAGGAGGATCACTTGAGGAATTCAAGGCCCATCTGTGCAACAAAGCAAGAGTGGCAGGGTGGCACCTGTAGTCCCATCTACTTAGGAGGCTGAGACAGGGAGTTGCTTGTGCCCAGGAATTTGAGGTTGCTGTGAGCTATGCTCCTACTACTTCAAGACTGACACAATGAGAGCCTGTCTCAAGAAAAGACAAAAATAATAATAATAATAATAATAATAATAATAAATAAATAAATAAAGCAAAGTTCCAAAAGCTAGTGGAAACCAGTATCGTGCCCCTACACACAGTTCAGAAAGGGTTTCCTAAAATGAAATACTAGCAAATTTCAAACAAAACCTTTCTAAATTTATTTTCAAAAAGCTGAAGAAAAAAAAAAACTAAAGGAAAAAAAAAATCCAAACTAAGTCTAACCATCAGAATTTCAGGTCAATAAGCACAAATAAACCCTATAAAAGCTTTACTTTGATTTTTAAATTTAGCATATGAAGTTACAAAATTTCTGAATCTATTTAGAAATGTATTTCTCATGATTACATGTACTGTCTTTAAAAGGATCCCTCCCCCTCCTGTATACACACATAAAAATTTATACTGAAATTACTATTCATTGCTATTTTCATCCATTTATGCTGCTATGACAAAATAACTGATCCTGAGTAATTTATAAATAATAGAAATTTATTTCTTATAGTTCTGGAGGTTAGGGAGTAAAAGACCAAGATGTATGTAGGTTCAGTATCTGGTGATAGCTTGGTCCAGAAGGTACCTGAACACTGTGTCTTGGTTCAGGTCCAAGAAGGTACCTGAACACTGTGTCTTCACTTGGTGAGAGGACTTTTACAAAGTCACTAATCTCATTTACAAGGCTCACTGAAGCCCAGCCTCTTAATATTATCACGTTGGCAATTAGGTTTCAACATATGAATTAGGAGAGGGGGCACATTCAGATCACAGCAATCACCATCCTTGCATATAATTGCATTCATACTATTTTGTCTTAAAGGCAAAAGAAAGATTATAGGAGAAAGATTCGTTTGAATTTACATTTAGCACGGGTTTTCATTTTATATACTAGAAAAAAATACCATACTATAATAATACTAGAAATAAGAATTTAGGGTACATGAAGGCTATCCAGAAAGTATTCAGCCATGTAATAGGAAAAACAGTATTAACCATGGTTGGATACTCAGTGGACAGTCCTCATAGCCTACATATATATGGTACTTCCAAGACGTTTTTCTATCATTAA
The DNA here is from genome assembly GCA_963574355.1 of Loris lydekkerianus. Lineage (NCBI taxonomy): Eukaryota > Metazoa > Chordata > Mammalia > Primates > Lorisidae > Loris > Loris lydekkerianus. Next base: position 263 of record CAUYPK010028525.1, on the reverse strand, counting down.
TATTAGGTTGTTTCAAAAGTTTTGTCCGTTTTAATGTCATGTGTTTTTGTAGCTCTTTATCTCAATAAATATTTATTCTACTGTGTCATGGTATATACTGATTGATGGAGAATTTTGTACTCTATACATTGATGCTGTTCATTTTTTCTACTTTTAATTTTTTTTATTCTTTTCAGCCTATTACTATATGATGTCATTAAGCGATTTTTGGCCAATTTTTCTCTACGAATTCAAATTGAACCAAAGCGCTGCCGAAACAGCCC
>CAUYPK010028523.1:0-15519 GCA_963574355.1 Loris lydekkerianus | reverse complement strand
TGGCGGTTGAATGGCGCAACGGTTGAGTGCCATGGTGTCACTGCCCACAGCAACCTCAAACAATTGGGCTTAAGCGATTCTTTTCTCAGTCTCCAAAGTAGCTGGGACTACAGGCATCCGCCGCAGCGCCCGGCTATTTTTTCTAGTTTTATTTTATTTCATTTCATTTATTATTTGTTACAGTTTTTGGCCAGGGCCCTGTTTGAACCCGTTACCTCCGGCATATGAGGCCGGCGCCCTACTCCTTGAGCCACAGGCGCCGCCCCTATTTTTTTTAATTTAAAAATTATTTTATTTTATTTATTTATTTCTACTTTCAATTTCAGCTTTCCCTCTTAGTTTGAAGTTTTTTTTTTTAAATTTTCTTTTTTTCCGTTCTTCCTTTAGCGATTCTCTTGCCCTTTGCCTCCCAAGTAGCTGGGATTACAGGCGCCCACCACAACGCCCGGCTTTTCTTTCTTTTTTTTTTTTTTTTTGGTAGAGACAGGGTTTCACTCTGGCTCACTGCTACTCATACTGGTTTCGAACCGCTGAGCTCAGGAAATCCACCCGCATCGGCCTCCCACAGCGCGGGGACTACAGGCGTGAGCCACCATGCCCGGCTTTTTTTTTTTTTAGAAAGAGTCTCACTTTAATACCCTCGGTAGAGTGCCGTGGCGTCACACAGCTCACAGCAACCTCCAACTCCTGAGCTTAAGCGATTCTCTTGCCTCAGCCTCCCGAGTTAACTGGGACTACAGGTGCCCGTCACAACGCCCGGCTATTTTTTTGTTGCAGTTTTTTTAGCTAGCTCGGGCCGGGTTCGAATCCACCACTCTCGGTGTATGTGGCTGGCGCCGTAAGTACTGTGCTACGGGCGCCAAGCCGCCGCCCCTGTTTTTATTTTTTATTTTTGCAATTTTTTTTTGCAATTTTTTTTTTTGCCGGGGCTGGATCTGAACCTGCCACCTCCACCACTTGGGGCTGGCGCCCTACTCCTTTGAGCCACAGGCGCCGCCCTTTTCGCTTTTTTAGATTGAGACTGTCTCATTTGTCCTTAGTAGAGTGCCCTGGCGTCATTGCTCCCAGGAACCGCAAACTCTCGAGGCTTAAGCTATTCTCTTGCCTCAGCCTCCCAAGTACCTGGGACTACAGGCGCCCGCCACGACGCCTGGCTTTTTGTTGTTGTTTTATAGTTGTCATTGTTGTTTAGCAGGCCCGGGCTAGTCTCGAACCTGCCAGCTTCGGTGTGTGTGTCTGGCGCCCTACTTCACTGAGCTAAGGACGCCGCATTTTTTTTTTTTTTTTTTTTTTTTGAGACAGTCTCACTATGTCGCCCTCTATGGTAGAGTACCGTGGTGTCATAGCTCCTAGCAACCCCCAAACTCTTGGGCTTAAGAGATTCTCTTGCCTCAGCCTCCCATGTAGCTGGACTACAGGCGCCCACCACAACATCTGGCTATTTTTTATTTGTTGTTTTTAGCTGGCCTGGGCCAGGTTTGGACCCGCCAGACTCAGCCTATGTGGTGGTGCCTCTGTGCCACTGGCGCGGAGACTAATTTTTCTATTTTCAGTAGGACGTGGTCTCACTCCTCCTCTGGCTGATCCAGAATTCCTGAACTCAAGCAATCCTCCGGTCTAGTCTTCCCAGAGTGCTAGGATTATTGGCGGGAGCCACCTCCTCTAGCCCCCTCTTGCCCCTTTGTAATCACACCACCCCAGCTGTAATGGCTTTGTTTTGGCTGTTCTAGAACTTGATAGAAAGATCATTCAGTTAGTACTCTTGTAACTAACATTACTTTTATTTTTTAGACAGAGTTTCACTATGAAACTGGGTAGAGTACCATGGCGTCACATTTCACAGCAATCTCGAAGTCTTGGGCTTAAGCTATTCTCTTGCCTCAGCCTCCCAAGTAGCTGTGACTACAGGCGTTGTGCGCCCGGATATTTTTTGGTTGTAAATGTCATTGTTGTTTGGGAGGCCCAGGCTGGATTCGAACCTGCCAGCTCCATTGTCTATGTCTGGTGCCCTAGCTCTAGCCACTGAGTTACAGGTGCCCCCTAACATTACTGTTTGGCCATGAATGAGGTGTCTTTTGGTGCTTTTGGTTTATTTTATTAAATTTATTTATTTTTTGAAATAGTCTCACTCAGTTGCTCTGTGGTTGGGTCCTCTGGGGTCATACATCACAGCAACTTCAAACTCTTGGGCTTGAGGGACCCTCTTGCTTCATACTCTGGAATAGCTGGGACTATAGGCACCCCATCTTGCTCAGCTATTTTTTTTTTTTTCCTTCCTTTTTTTTTTTTTTTTTCTTAGAGACAGAGTCTCACTTTGTCGCCCTCGGTAGAGTTCTATGACATCACAGCTCACAGAAACCTCCAACTCCTGGGCTTGGGAGATTCTCTTGTCTCAGCCTCCTGAGTACCTGGAACTATAGGCACCCACCACAACGCCCAGCTATTTTTTGTTGTAGTTTGGCCAGGGCCAGGTTCAAACCCACCACCCTTAGTATATGGGGCCCATGCCCTACTTACTGAGCCACAGGCACTGCCCTTTTACTTATTTATTTATTTATTTATTTTTGAGATAGTCTCATTCTGTCACTCTGGGTAGAGTGCTGTGGCGTCACAGCTCACAGCAACCTCAAACTCTCGCCTCAGCCTCCCAAGTAGCTGGGACTACAGGTGCCTGCCATAAAGCCCAGCTATTTTTTGGTTATAGTTGTCATTGTTGTTTGGCAGGCCCTGGCTGCTCCGTTTATGTGGCTGGTGCCCAAGCCTTTTGAGCTACAGGTGCTGAGCCTTTTTTCCCCTATTTTTAGTAGACACTGGTCTGGTTCCTGCTCAGGCTGGTCTGAAACTCCTGAGCACAAGCAGGCCTCCCAACTCAGCCTCCCAGAGTACTAGGATTACAGAGGTTAGTCACTGTTCCAGGAGGCTTTTTTTTTTCCTTTTTTTTTTTTTAGAGGCAGAGTCTCATCTTGTCGCCCTTCGTAGAGTGCTGTGGCGTCACAGCTTACAGCAACCTTCAGCTCTTGGGCTTAGGTGATTCTCTTGCCTCAGCCTCCTGAGTAGCTGGGACTACAGGCGCTCCACACAATGCCTGGCTATTTTTTTGTTGCAATTTGGCCAGGGCCGGGTTTGTACCTGCCACCCTCGGTATATGGGGCCAGCGCCTTACTCACTGAGGCTTTTGGTATTTTTATTAATAGTTGCTCTAGGTCTGCCCAGTCTAATATGGGAGCCACTGGCCGCATGTTGTTATTGAATACTACAAGTTTGGCACATCTGAGTTGACTTGTATACAGACCTGGTTTCGGAAGGCTTAGTATAAAATAAAAGTATGTTAAATGTCTAAGTAAAAGTTCTTATATTGGGGGCTTCTAACTTGGATTCTCTCACTCTGCTGCAGGCTGCAGGAAGTTCTGTTCCCCCCCCTTTTTTTATTGTGCTTATCTATCTTTCTCCCTGTCAATGAACACTATTCTGTCACTTAAAAACGAAAATTCTTACATTGAGTACCTGCTAAAGTGGTAACATTTTGGATCTATTTGGTTAAAAAAGATACACTAGGCTGGGTGCGATGGCTTATGCCTGTAACCCTAGCAGTTTAGGAAGCTGAGGCAGATGGATTGCCTGGGTTCAGGAGTTGGAGACCCGCCTGAGTAAAAGTGAGACCCTTCCTCTAAAAAATAGCTGCGCCGGCATTTGTGGTAGGTGTTTGTAGTCCTAGTTACTCGTTTGTAGTCCCACCTACTCCGAAGGCTGAGGAAAGAGCATCACTTGAGCCCAAGAGTTTGAGGTTGCTGTCAGCTATGATGCCACAGCACTCTACCCAGGACACAGAGTGAGACAGTATCTAAAAAAAAAAAAGATAAACTATTAAAATTAACATAATCTGTTTCTTTGTACTTTTTGTTTATTTTTTTTTGGTAACTAGTGGTTTTTATTTATTTTTATCGTTGGGGATTCATTGAGGGTACAAGAAACCAGGTTACACTGATTGCATTTGTTAGGTAAAGTCCCTTTTACAATCTCTTTGTACTTTTTCAATGTGGCTACTAGGAAATTGAAAATTACATGCCTGGCTGTGTAATATGTTGATTAGACAGTGGCTAACACAGCTCTACACGGTTCTATTCTGTGAACACTGGCTTCTGCTCAATGCAAGTAAGAGTAAACGAAAAACTTTTTTTTTTTTTTGTAGAAACAGAGTCTCACTTTATTGCCTGAGGTAGAGTGCCCTGGCATCACACAGCTCATAGCAACCTCCAACTCTTGCGCTTACACTTAGGTGATTCTCCTGCCTCAGCCTCTGGAGTAGCTGGGACTACAGGTGCCCACCACAACACCTGGCTATTTTTTTTTGTTGTTGTTGCAGTTTGGCTGGGGCTGGGTTTGAACCCTCCACCCTCTGTATATGGGTCCAGCACCCTACCCACCGAGCCACAGGTGCTGCTTGACGAAAAACAAGATCTTAATACCAGAAACCATCTTGATTGGAGGAAGTGATCAAAACTAGAGCCTACCCACCTTTCACTATACTCTTTCCTTACTTCCTTTCTTTCCTTCTTTCTTAGATGTTCTTTCTTTTCTTTCTTTCTTTCTTTTTTCTTTTTTTTTTTTTTTTTTTAGAAGGTCTCACTATTTTGCCTTCAGTAGATTGCTGTTGTGTCACAGCTCACAGCAACCTCAAACTCTTGGGCTTAATCAATTCTCTTGCCTTAGCCTCCCAAGTAGCTGGGACTACAGGCACCCACCACAATGCCTGGTTATTTTTTTGTTGTAGTTGTCCTTGTTTAGCAGGCCAGGGCCGGGTTTGAACCTCCCAGCCCAGGTGTATGCGGCCTGCACCCTAACCACTTTGCTAGGGGCGCTAAGCCTTTTCTTTTTATTTTTGAATCAGAATCCCACTCTATTGCTCAGACTAGAGTGCCATGGCATCAGCCTAACTCACGGGAACCTCCAAGTCCTGGGTTCAAGTGATCCTCCTGCCTTAGCCTCCCAAGTACCTGGACTATAGGCAACCATCACCATGCCTAGCCAAGTTTTCTTTTTCTTGTCGAGTCAGGGTCTACCTGTGTTGCTCAGGCTGGTCTCAAACTCCTGGCTTGAAGGGATCCTTTGGCCTCTTCCTTCCAAAGTGCTAGGATTACAGGTGTCAGCCACTGCATCTGGCCCTTTTTCCTGTACTTTTTAATTTTTATTTTTTTTTTTTTGAGACAGAGCCTCAAGCTGTCTTTCTGGGTAGAGTGTTGTGGCATCACAGCTCACAGCAACCTCCAACTCCTGGGCTCAAGCGATTCTCCTGCCTCTGCCTCCCAAGTAGCTGGGACTACAGTCGCCTGCCACAACGCCTGGCTATTTTTTGGTTGCAGCCATTATTGTTGTTTGGCGGCCTGGGTTGGATTTGAACTCACCAGCTCAGGTGTATGTGGCTGGCGCCTTAGCCGCTTCAGCCACAAGCGCTGAGCCTCTTCCTGTGCTTTTAAAACTTGATTTCAAACTTGTTTGGTTAAAATAAGTAGAAAGGGCCTGTAGTCCCAGCTACTCGGGAGGCTGAGGCAAGAGAATCACTTAGGCCCAAGTGCTGGAGGTTGCTGTGAGCTGTGATGTCACAGCACTCTACCAAGGGTGACAAAGTGTGACTCTTGTCTCTTAAAAAAAAAAAAAAAAAAAGATAAGTAGAAAGGATTAGGTTTCTCCTTGGTATTAAGTTACATTTTAAAAAATGATGCTCATAGCTAACTTATTTAGGCCTTATTATATGTCACCCTTTATATCAGGTGTCAGAAAACATTTTCTGTGAAAGGCTAGATAATATTTCAGGTTTTCTGGGCCAAATGGTCTCTATTGTCCCAACTACTCAACTCTGTCTATGTAGCATGAAAGCAGCCTCAGATTTTGTGTAAATGTATGGATGAAGCATGGAACTAAACCCTGTTGGCTATGGTTTGCTATTCCCACAATCATGATTTATCTTCCCTAAGTACTGAGATTGGTGGCTTTTTAAAAATGTTGATGTATTTGAATGTTGATTTGTTTTAGAAAAATAAGCTTTATTTTTTAGAGGTTCACAGCAGAACTGAGCAGGAAGTAGAGTTGACACACACCTCCTGCCCTCCCTCACCATGCCCGTCCTACCTGCTATCAACACCATGCACCAGAGCCTTAATTTTTATTATACTAAGTGCACCTGCAGTGAGGCACTATTATCTCCCAAAGTCCACAGTTGATATCAGGGTTCACTCTTTGTGTTGTCCGTTCCATGAGTTTATGACAGTTGTTTAATTACATGTATCCACCATTAAAGTATCATACAGAGTAGTTGCATTGCCCTAAAAATCCTGCTTTCCCTCCTACCCCTCAGCAACCACTGATCCTTTTACTATTACTGTAGTTTCGTCTTTTCCAAAATGTCAATACAGTTGGAGTCATACAGTATGGTGCTTATTTATTTATTTATTTATTTATTTATTTATTTTGGAGATCAGAGTCTCACTATGTCGTCCTCAGTAGGGTGCTGTAGTATCACAGCTCACAGCAACCTTAAACTCCTGGGCTTAAGTGATTCTCTTGCCTCAGCCTCCCAGGTAACTGGGACTACAGGTGCCCGCCACAACACCCGGCTATTTTTTTTGTTGCAGTTCTCATTGTTGTTTAGCAGGCCTGGGCTGGGCTCGAACCCACCACCCTTGGTGTTGTGGCCGGTGCCCTGATCACTAAGCTACGGGCGCCCACCCCATGGTGCTTTTGTAGATTATCTCCTTTTACTTAGTAACATGAATTTAAGATTCCTTCATGTTGGCAATGCGCTGTTTCTCACCCCTGTAATCCTAGCATTCTGGAAAAAGTGGGTGGGTCACTTGAGCTCAGAAGTTTAAGACCAGTTTATGCAAGAGTGAGAACCCATTTCTACTAAAAATAGAAAAACTACCCCCTGCATTGTGGCTGATGGTTGTAGTCCCAGCTACTTAGGAGCCTGAGGCAAGAGGATCACTTGAGCTCAGGAGTTTGAGGTTGCTGTAAGCTGTGATGCTACAGCACTCTCGCCTAGGGCAACAGAGTGAGACACAGTCTCAAAAAAGAAAAAAAAAAAAAAAACTACAAAAACAAAACAAAAAACCTATCTTTTCTTGGCTTGATAGTTTCTTTTTAGCATTGAATAGTATTCCAAAGGAGTTTTTTTTTTTTTTTGAGACAGAGCCTCAAGCTGTTGCCCTGGGTAGACCACCTTAGCATCACAGCTTACAGCAACCTCCAACTCCTGGGCTCAAGTGATTCTCCCGCCTCTGCCTCCCAAATAGCTGGGACTACAGGTGCCCTCCACAACGCCTGGCTATTTTTTTTTTGGTTGCGGCCATCATCTTTGTTTGGTGGGCCTGGGCTGGATTTGAACCTTCCAGCTTAGGTTATGTGGCTGGTGCCTTAGCTGCTTGAGCCATAGGCACGAAGTCTCCAAAGGAGTTTTTAAAAATAGGTTGGACTCAAACTCCTGGGCTCGAATGATTCTCCTGCCTCAGCTTCTCTAGCTGGGACTACAGTTGTGTGTCATTTGTGGATGGCTACAAGGGATTGGTATCTTTATTCTACTTTATAGATAAAGAGAAGAAATAAGCACAGAATGGATAAAGAACTTGCCTAGGTAGTTTGCACATATCTGACTCCAGTCTGAACCCTTTTTTTTTTGAGACAGGGTTTTACTCTGTCACCCAAGCTGGAGGAGTGCAGTGGACTGATCATAGCTCACTGAATGCAGCCTCAAACTCCTGGCCTTAAGTGATCCTCCTGTCTTTTTTTTTTTTTTTAACCACTCTTTTTAGTTTATTATTATATTTAAATTAGTATTTACATCGTCTTCAAATGAAACGAGGAGCTTTCATGGGGCAAAGGCTAAAAAATAAAATAAAATAAAATAAAATAAAAGTAGAAAATACCTTCTTGGCTAGGAAGCATCCAGAAGACTAGATGAGCACTCAAGCACTAAAGAGCTGTAGTGATCTTTGATGCATTATCCTGAACGAGGAAAGGCAGATCCTCCTGTCTAGACCTCCCAAAGTGCTGGGATTACAGGCAATAAGTCATCACCTCTAGTCCAGAGTCTGATTTTTGTTTTTTTGAGACAGTTTCAAGCTGTCACCCTGGGTAGAGTGCTGTGACGTCACAGTGCACAGTAATCTCAAACTCTTGGGCTTTAAGTGATTCTCTTGCCTCAGCCTCCCGAGTAGCTGGGACTACAGACACCAGCCACAATGCCCAGCTATTTCTTTTTTTTTTTTTTTTTTGCAGTTGTCATTGTTCTAGCTGGCTGAGGCTGGGTTCGAACTCACCAGCCTGGATCTATGTGGCTGGTGCCCTACCCACTGAGCTAAGGGGGCTGCCCAGAGTCTGAATCCTTAAACATTTTAGAATGCTTCTGAATCCCAGAGAAATCTGGTTTATAATGATAAAGTTCGTTGCATGACAGAGTTGGGAAAGTCAGGGCACAGAGCCTGGCATTTTCCTTGATGAAAAGTGTCCACATCTTTCTGTATAGTGACAAAAATTAAATGCCTAGGAGATAAGACTTTGTTTCAAAAGTTTTTGGTATTTAGTTTACATGGAAATATGCTGTGTGCTTTTGAAATTCTCATTTAATGAACTCTGTTTTACTGGTTTGAGAAAATAAATGTTTCTGTTCCCTGACCCTTAAATGTATTGCTTTTCAGATCACATCTGTCTGGTGGCACTCCAGCCACTGCTATGCCAATGAAGTACATCCTGGTCACGGGTGGAGTCATCTCCGGCATCGGTAAAGGGATCATTGCCAGCAGCATTGGGACAATTCTGAAGTCATGTGGACTCCGGGTTACCGCCATCAAAATCGACCCTTATATTAACATCGACGCGGGCACTTTTTCACCTTATGAACATGGTATAAAAGGAAACTACTTCCCTCTTTATAGCACTAGGTTAAACTGCAGTTCTTTCTTATGTTTTGGATAATGGCATTAGGATATAGTTCCAGAAGTAGAGGCGCTGGATCCTACTCTGTGAACATGTGAATATTCTCATGGTCATTGTTACATTGCTCACATTGCTGACAGCATTCCTGAATTAGTCAACTCTTTTGTAAATACTGTACCTTTTGCACTACGGATTTTATTTTATCATAAAGATAGTACATGTATGGCAGGGCACAGTGGCTCATGCCTGTAGTCCTAGCACTGTGGGAGGCAGAGGCAGGTGAATTGCTTGAGGTCAGGAGTTTGAGATGAGCCTGAGCAAGAGTGAGACTCCCATCTCTGCAAAATAGCTGGGTGTTGTGGTGAGTGCCTGTAGTCCCAGCTACTTGGGAGGCTGAGACAAGAGACTCTCTTGAGCCCTGGTGTGTGAGGTTGCTGTGAGCTATGATGCCATAGCACTCTACCGAGGGCGACGCAATGAAACTGTCTCAAAAAAAAAAAAAAAAAAAGATAATACATTTCTCTTAACATTTCTTACTGCTTGGAGTAACTATTATGAATGTCAACATTTTGATGTATCTATTTATTTATTTTGGAGACATAGTCTGTCTCAGTCACCCTGGGTAGAGTACTGTGGTGGTATAGCTCACAGCAGCCTCAAACTCTTGGGCTCAAGTGATCCTCTTTCCTCAACCTCCAAGTAGCTGGGACTACAGATGCTTGCCACAATACTTGGCTAGTTTTACTGTTTGTAGAGATGGAGTCATACTCTTGCACAGGCTGGTCTCAAACTCCTCACCTCAAGGTATCCTCCCACCTCTACCTCCCAGAGTGCTAGGAATAGAGGCATGAGCCACCTGGCTCACCAGAAGCCCACTTCTTTATACCATTGTTCAGTGTTATTTTTCTTTCTTTCTTTGTTTTTTGAGATGGAGTCCCACTATGTCCCCCTCAGTAGACAGCTCACAGCAACATCAAACTCTTGGGCTTAAGTGATTCTCTTGCCTCAGCCTCCCAAGTAGCTGGGACTACAGGCACCTGCCACAACGCCTGGATATGAGCTATTTTTTTGTTGCAGTTGTCATTTTTTGTTGCAGTTGTCATTTTTTCAAACTGGCCCTGGCCAGTTTGAACCCGCCAACTTAAGTGCATGTGGCTGGCGCCGAGCCTGTTCAATGTTATTTTTAAGCTTTACTATCCTGTAGTACGACAAACAAAAAAGGGTATCTTGTTTTTGTAATTTAGATGTCTTGGTTTGGCGCCACTTTCTCAGTGGTTAGGGCGGTGGCCACATGTACCCAGGCTGGTGAGTTCAAACCCTGCCCAGGTCTGCTAAGACAAAAAATAGCCAGGCATTGTGGTGGGCGCCTGTTGTCCCAGCTACTTGGGAAGCTGAGGCAAGAGAATCACTTAAGCCCAAGAGTTTGATGATTGCTGTGAGCTGTGACACCATAGCACTCTACCCAGGGGGACATAGTGAGACTCTGTATTTAAAAAAAATGTAGATGTCTTTTTTTTTTTTTTTTTAAGAGACAGAGTCTCACTATGTTGCCCTCAGTAGAGTGCTTGTGTCACAGCTTATAGCAACCTCAAACTCTTGGGCTTAAGGTGATTCTCTTGCCTCAGCCTCCCAAGTAGGTGGGACTACAGACGCCTCTACAATGCCTGGCTATTTTTGTTGTTGTTGTTGCTGTAGTTGTCATTGTTGTTTGGCGGGCCTGGTCCAGTCTTCAAATGGCCAGCCCTGGTGTATATGGTTGGTGCCCTAACCATTGAGCTATAGGCGCTGAGCCATAAATGTCTTTGATTTTGCTTGTGAATGACTTATTCAAGTCTGTAGTAGACTGCATTTTTGTTTGAAAATATTACCTAGCATATTTCTATGGAATAGATTTCTCTGCCTCTTAGTGTTGGACTTGGGCCATGTAAGGTAGTTGGCTTGCCCTAGTTTGTTTGGAACTTTCCTTGTTTTATTTTATTTTTATTTTTATTTTTTTTGGAGTCAGAGCCTCAAGCTGTCGCCCTGGGTAGAGTGCTGTGGCATCACAGCTCACAGCAACCTCCAACTCCTGGGCTCAAGCACTTCTCTTGCCTCAGCCTCTCAAGTAACTGGGACCACAGGCGCCCACCACAACGCCCAGCTATTTTTTGGTTGCAGCCGTCATTGTTGTTTGGTGGGCCCGGTCTGGATTTGAACCCACCAACTCAGGTGTATGTGGCTGGTGCCTTAGCTGCTTGAGCCACAGGCGCTGAGCCGCTTTACTTGTTTTAAAACTCAAAGTGCTGAGTCCTGGGAGGCCCCTTAGTCTTGGGCAAACCAAGGAAGTTGGTGAACCTATTTGTTTTTTCCTATGGGATATTAGTGAAAGTGACATACCTCATTGAAGCAGAAAGTTTAAATGCAACTGCATGGTTTGGCTCAGTCTCCCTTAGGCTTTTCCCATCTACTATGATAACAGCCTGGTCTTGTAGGGATTTGTCATTTAGTCTTGGTCCTGGAATCAGAAGACACAAAGAATAGACTCACAAGTGACCCGCAGCCCTGATGTAACATGAGGGAGAAATAAATAATTTTTTTTTTTTTTTTTTTTGTGTAGAGACAGAGTCTCACTTTATGGCCCTCAGTAGAGTGCCGTGGCGTCACACAGCTCACAGCAACCTCCAACTCGTGGGCTTAGACGATTCTCTTGCCTCAGCCTCCCAAGTAGCTGGGACCACAGGCGCCTGCCACAACGCCCAGCTGTTTTTTGTTGCAGTTTGGCCGGGGCTGGGTTTGAACCCACCATCCTTGGTATATGGGGCGGGCGCCGTACTCACTGAGCCACAGGTGCCGCCCATACACGTTTTTAAGTTGCTGTGAGCCGGCGCCCTAACCATTGAGCTATTTTTTTCTGTTTTTATTAGAGTCTGGTTCTAGCTCTTTCTCAAGCTGATCTCCAACTCCTGGCCTCAAGCAATCCATGGGTTCCTGTTTCCCAGAGTGTTGGGATTACAGGTGTGAGCCACTGAGTTTGGCTTAATTTTTTTTTTTTTTTTTTTTGAGACAGAGTCTGACTATGTTGCCCTTGGTAGAGTGTCATGGCATCACAGCTCATAGCAACCTCTAACTTTTGGGCTTAAGCGATTCTTGTACTTCAGCCTTCCAAGTAGCTGGGACTACAGGCCCTGTTATTTGTTTGTTGCAGTTGTCAGTGTTGTTTAGCTTGCCTGGGTTGGGTTCGAACCTGCCAGTCTCTGTGCAACAGCCGCTGAGCCTTAATTTTTAATTTTTTCCCCAGGTAGCAAAGCTGAGAGAGACTTTTTTTTGGACCCAGAGTCTCTGTTGTCCAGGTTGGAGTACTGTGGTGTGATCATAGTTCACTGCAGCCTGAAATTCCTGATATCAAGTGTTCCTTCTGCTTTAGCCTCCCAAGTAACTGGAGTTGCTGAGACTGCAGGTGGCAGCCCCCATGCCTGGCTTTTATGATTTTTAAGAATAGTTTATGTAAAGTAGATTAACTGGGAGGCCAATGGTCGATTGCCTGAGCTCAGGAATTTGAGACCAGCCTGAGCAAGAACCAGACCCCATTTCTAAAAATAGCGGTGAAAAATAGCCATGACAGGCACCTGTAGTCCCAGCTATTTGGGGAGCTGAGACAAGAGAATCACTTGAGCCCAGGAGTTTGAGGTTGCTGTGAGCTTTGAGGCCCTGGCACTCTACCAAGGGGGACAAATAAGAGTGTCTCCAAAAAAAAAAAGGGTATTAACTGATATTTATCACATGTGTATGTTTTTTACTCCGATTGAAATTTGAAATTTTACCTCTGTTAGTTGCTGGTAAATTTCGCTTTTCCTTTTAAGTGATTAAATGCATCCATCGAGGCCAGGCAGGCGCCCTGGCTCATGCCTGTAACCCTGGCACTTTGGGAGGCTGAAGCGGATGAATTGCTTCAGCCCAGCAGTTGGAGAGGAGCCTGAGCAAGAGTCAGAAAAAACTAGCAAAAAACTAGCTAGGCGTGGTGTTGTAGGCCTATAGTCCTAGCTACTGGGAGGCTGAGGCAAGCCAATCCTTTGAACTCATGGATGTGAAGTATCTGTGATCTATGATGACTCCACAGCACTACCCTGGGGCAACAGAGTGAGACTCAGGTATCCAAAAAAAAAAAAGTATAAGAAAAGATAGAAAGTAAAGTAAAGAGGAATTAAAAAGAAAGGAAGAAAACAGAGGAAAAGTTGAATAATATTGGGAATGATAAGGTGTCACAATCTCTGCTGGCTGCCTTTCCAACATGGATGATATTATACATATATAGTACTGTATGTACTGTATGTCTCAAAACGTTGTACTAAGTGAAAGAAGCCATATGCAAATTCATGTCACATACTGCCTGATCCCATTTATATGAAATATTCAGAATAGGTAAATCTACAGAGATAGAAGATTAGTTGTTACTAGGGGATGGGTGGAGGGAAGGGTTTTATTTTCGCATGATGGAAATGTTTTGGAAGTAGATACAGGTGGTGGTGACACTGGAAATTTTTTTTATTGATGGGGTCTTTCTATGTTTCCCAGGCTGGTGTGCAGGAGCTATTCCTAGGCATGATCATAGCATATTAAAGCTTCGAACATCTGGCCAGAAGTGATCGTCCCACTTTAGCTTCCCCAGTAGTTGGGACTGTAGTTGTGCACCACCTCACCCAGCTTGTGACATAACATTGTGAATGTACTAAATGCCACAGAATTGTTCACTTTAAAATGGTTAACTTTATGTTATGCAAATTTCACCTTTATGTAATTTTGTTTTTGCTTCAGAGTCTTAGTCTATCACCCTGGTTAGAGTGCCATGGGGACATGATAGCTCACAGCAACCTCAAATCCTTGGGCTCAAGTGATCTTCTAGCCCTAACCTCCTGATGGATGGCTAGTTTTTCTATTTTTAGTGGATACAAGGTCTCGCTCTTGCTCAGGCTGATCTTGTAACACCTCAGCTCAGGTGATCCTCAGCCTCCCAGAGGGCTAGGATTACAGACATGAGCTACCATACTGTGCTTATCACGTTTATAAATTTTAAAATGGACATAATTATAATGTATATAATATATATAAAGTCATGTACTGTATTATATTGTATTACTCTAGATCAGGGGTCCTCAAACTACGGTCCGCGGGCCACTTTCGGCAGTGTGATTGTATTTGTTCCCGTTTTGTTTTTTTACTTCAAAATAAGATATGTGCAGTGTGCATAGGAATTTGTTTATAGTTTTTTTTTTTTTTTTAAATTATAGTCTGGCCCTCCAACTGTCTTAGGGACAGTGAACTGGCCCCCTGTTTAAAAAGTTTGAGGACCCCTGCTCTACATATTCTTGAAACAATAGTGTATATTTGAAAATGGATTGTCTGGGTGTTGCCTGTGGCTCAAAGAAGTAGGGCGCTGGCTCAGTATACCCAAGGTGGGTTCAAATCCGACCGCAGCCAAAAACTGCAAGAAAAAAAAGAAAATGGATTCGTTATTCACTGGTATTAAGGAATTATTGTTAAAAATGTGGCTTTGAAGGTCTGGCGCCATGGCTTATGCCTGTAATCCTAGCACTCTGGGAGGCCAACGCTGGTGGATTGCTTGAGCTTAGAAGTTGGAGACCAGTATGAACAAGGGGGAGACCCCGTCTCTACTGAAAATGGAAAAACTTGGGTGGCTCCTGTGGCTCAAAGGGGTAGGGCGCCGGCCCCATATGCCGGAGGTGGGAGTTTAAGCCCAGCTTCTGCCAAAAACTGCAAAAAAAAAAAAAAAAGGGAAAAACTAGCCAGGTGTTGTGTCAGGCACTTGTGGTCCTAGCTAAAGCAAAGGGATTGTTTGAGGCCAAGAGTTTGAGGTTGCTGTGAGCTATAATGCCATGGCTCTCTACCTAGGGCAATAGAATGGGACTCTGTCTTAAACAACAAAGCCAAACCAAACCAGGGTAAGGCCTGGGCACCTGAGAATTGCTTCCCTTTTTTGGAGACTGGCCTGCTGCTCTGAGCATGCGGGTGTGAGATACCTTGTGGCTGGGCATACGCTAGCAGGTTCCTGGACTGGTGGTAGTGCATTGCAGTGGTGGTAGTGCAGTGCATGAGGGCAAGCATGGAGGATGCTGCTTCCATAAAAACTTGTTCAGGACTGGTTTGCCCCACTGTGACTTGCGGCACCCCTGTGCACCCTGGAGGCCCTGTCGGACCTCAAGCTTCATGCTGCGGCCTTGGATCCAGCTGTAGCGTCCCTGAGAGCCCCGGAGGTCAGGCGGCTCAGCAACGAGCAGGAAAAGGTGGTGACTACCTGCCAAGTGAAAATCCAGCATTAATGTAAGGGCTTTCACATGAAAGCTATAACCCAGTTACAACCTAAGAATAGGGGAAAGGGAGAAGAGGGAGGGGGGAGGGGGGTTGAGGGAGGGGTATTGGTGGAATCACACCTACGGGGCATTTCATAAGGGCAAGGGTGAAACTCAGCAAATGTGAAATGTAAATGTCATGCCACGGTGACTGGGAAAATGCCAGGAATGTTGAATATTGGGATGAAAATGTGTCAAATGGTTTATGAAGGTAGTATATGATGCCCCATGATCATATCAATGTACA
>CAUYPK010028520.1:0-14689 GCA_963574355.1 Loris lydekkerianus | reverse complement strand
TTTTTGACCTTTCCAATACGTTTTAAACCATCAAAAACCACATGGGAGCTGACACCAAGTTCTTCCGCCATCCCATACACAGTTTGTGATGGGTCAGTCTCCACCCGGGTCCTCAAATCCTCATCCTGGATTACTCTAGATCGACCACTTCGGGGCTCATCTTCGAGGCTAAAATTTCCGGAACAAAATTTTGCAAACCAACGTCGAACAGTGCATTCATTAACACTATCATTGCCAAATGCCTGGTTAATTTTTTGGGCTGTTTCGGCAGCGCTTTGGTTCAATTTGAATTCGTAGAGAAAAATTGGCTGAAAATCACTTAATGACATCATATAGTAATAGGCTGAAAAAAATAAAAAAAATTAAAAGTAGAAAAAAATGAACAGCATCAATGTATAGAGTACAAAATTCTCCATCAATCAGTATATACCACGACACAGTAGAATAAATATTTATTAAGATATGGAGCTACAAAACCACATGACATTAAAACGGACAAAACCTTGGAAACAACCTAATTAAAAAAAAAAATGAAAAAATAAAACATCTCTTTCATGCATTATAATGGTCAAGCAAGTCCCTAAGGTCACTCCTTATTCAGTGGGAATAAAATTAGTCCCTTCCTTTTGCCACAGAAGTAGAATAAAATTTGAGTCCATCTTTAAACTAGTACATCTATTTTGAGAAATATAGTTCTCAATAATTTTAAATGTATCCTAGAATTATATCATGTCATTATATTGTCATATGTGTGAATAACCATTCTTTTGATCCATCTTACATTGCTTTTATAAAATTGTGGCTTGGACCTGTGCCCCTAATAAAAACCTCCAATATATCATTTTACATGCCCTGTAAAGTAGAAAAGGCTTTCAGCTATTAACCAATGACTGCTGTATGGCAGTCCATTAGAAAAAAATCCTTTGCAGTCTTGGTACCTGAAATAGTGATTACTTTTTCTACATTTCTTAAATCAAATCTTATAACTTTGTGACTGATAGTTCCTTTTTGCCTTTACTGTCAGAAAGCCTTCCTTAATCTTTTTGGTTCTAATTTTTATACATTTATTATTATTTTATTTTGTATGGTTGGTTATGTTAATGTTTGGCATATATAAAGCAGGAAGATCAAATAAATTGACAAATGAATTATATGTAAATGGATTTAGGACCAAAAAACCCCAAAATGCAAATAAAAGGTGCTGGCTGGTATCAGGATTTTATTCTTTAAGGGAGGGAGCCAGTACAGATGTTAGTACTAATCTTAGTTCCCTCAGTTACCAAATGAATGACCTTGGTCAAGTCATCACACTCTCTCTACTAATCAAATTTTTATATGACAAGGGGAGTCATAAAAGTGATTACAGCATGGGGTTATCTGAGTATTAATCGTCATGGTATGCATAAGTACACTTAGTATAGTGCCTGAATCTTGAGAAACTTCTGCAAATGTTAGCAATAATTATTGCTTCAAACATTTTATTTTAAGTTTTATTATCCTTAACTCAACAGAGTATATTCCTTTTTAAGATAACAGGTTATGCTGTTTTTGTACCCATGGACCTAATATAGAGTTTTACATATCCATGACAGATATGCTTAGACTATTTCCCAGACAATGGTGGGAAAACTTTCTATAGAAGAAAACTTGAAGACTGGGTATAGTGGCTCATGCCTGTAATCCTAGCACTCTGGGAGACAAAGGCAGGTGGATTGCTTGAGGTCAGGAGTTCAAGACCAGCCTAAGCAAAAGCAAGACTCTCTATTAAAAATAGAAACAAAATGAGGCAAGAGGATCACTTGAGCCCAAGAACTTAAGATTGCCTTGAGCTATAATGCTACAGCTCTCTAGTCAGGATGCCAGAGTGAAACTCTGTCTAAAAAAAAAAAGAAAACAAAACAAAACTTGAACTATAGAAAAAAAGCATGACCTAAGATCACAGGAAGATGAAAGCATTTCACTTCATTCTTGAAATGTTTTGAGAAAGTCATATGACATTTATGGAGATTTAAATCTATGGTGAACCAGAAGCTCTGGTGCTTTTCACTTCTTCTGTATTCCTTTCTAACTTCTAATAAAAGTCCTATCTTACCACTGGGAAAAAAAAATACATAAATCTATGATGAAGAATGTAAATTTATTATAATTTAATAAGATTATGTTTCAGTTTCATATTATGTACACTGAGGAGCAATACAAAAAGACAAATGGGAAAATAGAAGCATATAGAAAGAGGAAAAGGAGAAATAGAGAATTGGAAGTTAAATAATTCTGGCTCCATGCCTATGACTCAAGAGGCTAAGGCGCCAGCCATATACACCTGAGCTGGCAGGTTCGAATCCAGCCTGGGCCTGCCAAACAACAATAATGGCTGCAACCAAAAAATAGCCAGGTGTTGTGGCAGGTGCCTGTAGGCCCAGCTACTTGGGAGGCAGAGGCATGAGAATTGCTTGAGCCCAGGAGTTGGAGGTTTCTGTGAGCTGTGATACCACGGGACTCTACCCAGGGTGATAGCTTAAGGCTCTGCCTCAAAAAAAAGAAAGAAAGAAAGAAAGAAGAAAGAAAGAAAGAAAGAAAGAAAGAAAGAAAGAAAGAAAGAAAGAAAGAAAGAAAGAAAGAAAGAGAAAGAAATTAAATAATTCAACAAATACTTATTGAATACCAAGTCTGTTCAAACAATTTTTGAAAATGTATGGCCTCTTGCTATTATACTTGCAGAATTGATTTTATTTATAGATGGAGAATTTTAGGTATTTTGACTATATAGGAAGTGGGATTTTTAGACAGGAGATTTTTGAGGCTTTCATATCTCTCCAACTCTTACTGTTTAGTTTCTCCTTAAGAGAAAGCTGCTCTGAGCACACAATATGCTTGTTCAATGTTCATTAATCAGTGGAAACTGACACATCTCAGATCTTCATCTTTGACAGAGCCTCCAGATCCGTGCCAGGAGTCTTTTCAGAGCTCCCTTCACATCTTTATTTCTCAGTGTGTAGATAAAGGGATTGAGGGTGGGAGTAATTATGGAATAGAAAAGGGAAATGAACTTGCCCTGCTCTTGGGAGTAGCTAGAAGGGGGCTGCAGGTACATGTAGATGGCAGGTAGGTAGAAAAGGGAGACTACCACCAAGTGGGAGGAACAGGTCCCAAAGGCCTTACGCCGTCCTTTAGATGACTGGATCCTGAGCACAGTACGGGTGATAAAGCCATAGGAGAGAAGGATGAGGGCGAGGGGGACCAGCACAAAGAAGGCCACCAGCACAGCCAGTGTGGCGTCATTCACAGCTGTGTCAGCACACGACAGCTTGATCATGGCTGGCACCTCGCAGAAGAAGTTGTTCAGCACCTGCCGCCCACAGAAAGGCAATTGCACTGTTAGGACCACCTGCACAAGGGAGTTGCTGAAGCCACTGAGCCAGGCCACAGCCACGAGCTGCTGACAAAGAGCACGGTGCATGATAAGGGCATAACGGAGGGGCTCACATATGGCCACGTAGCGGTCCAGGGCCATGGCGGCCAAGACAACACACTCAGTGCATCCCAACCAGTGGAAAATTGCATACTGCACTGTGCAGCCACCGTAGCTGATGGTCTTCTTGGAACTGGCCATGTTGACCAGCATCTGAGGGACTGTGGTTGTGGTGTAACAAAGGTCCAGGAAGGCCAGGTGGCCGAGGAAGATGTACATGGGGCTGTGGAGTTGGGGATCCAGCCGGGACACCAGCATGATGGCAATGTTCCCCAACATGGCCAGTATGTAGGACACCAGGAGGACCACAAAGAGAGGGAGCTCCAGCCATGGCCTGTCAGAAACACCCAGCAGGATGAAGTTCTCAGGGGACTCCTCCAAGAAGCTCTGGTTGTCACTTTTCATGTTGAGGCATTTTCTGGCACCTATACAAATAAAAACATTGGAATGGATGGATAACACCTGACAGGAGGGACTAATCAATTTCCTCATTCTGGGTCCAGTCTTTATTAAGGAGGCCATCCTCTGTCTGAGCTTCCCTACCTCTGTAGAGGTGCTGGCACGTGGAGGGCATGGAACAGCAGTGTGTGTTTTGGTTCTCCTTCCTACTCAGTGACCTCAACTAAGGCCTTGAATCTTTCTGAGCTTCATTTTCTGTATCTGTAAAATGGGGAGAAAATGCTGCTTCATTCGCAGAGCACTGGGAATAGTAAAGGGATGTGCAGTGTGTGAAAACACACTGCATGGATGACGATTTATTCCACATTGGTCGAAGCTTGCCACAGCTCCCATCGCCTAAGAATGTGCCACTTCTGTCTATAGGCACCTTGACAGGGAATGGTCCACTTTGTTTGGTTTATCACTTCTGGACAGCGGTGGGAGGGAGGTGAGACATGATCTAAAGCAAGCAGAAGGGTTCTGGGAGTGTTCACACTTTGTTGACGTGACCACACCCCACTACTTACCTGGTTCTCCATCAAGGGCAGTTGCTCTCTGGCTCTCAGGCCATGCTGATCTCTCCTCTGATGACTTCCAACACACAGGCAGTGCTATCATTCACTTTGGCAGTAAATATAGCATAATTTCAGATCCCCAGGGGTAGAGAGGCCAAGTCCTATGTTAGCTTCCCTCCTGAATTGGTCATGACACCTCATCAGACCCCATAGCATAGAATTTTGAGCACAAGGAGAAAACGGTTGATCAGTGTAAGAAAATTGGGCCCTGTAGTCGTCCCCTGAAAGATCAGGTTACCTCTAAAGCTAACTTTAATCTGGTAGTTTGAGTGACATCTGAATTTTCTGTACAACTTCTTTGCCAAGAAGCTGTCCTCTCTCAATGATAAAAAACATAGCCTATTTGATTTCCCAATACCATTGCCATTAGGCAGCAACTGGGCTGCCCTTGCAGATTCATGGGGTCTTTTCATTGAGCCCAAGCTCTGATAGTCTTCCAAAGACCTTCCATCCATGCCATTCTAGGATGCTGAGAAGAAGTTAAATCCCATATGCAGATAATTTACGGAAAGTTAAGTTTACTTTTTGATTTGGTGCTTTATGCATAGATTGTAAAATAATGAACATCTCTCACAGCTTAGATGTTACAAGTGCACCCCTACTTGATATTCTGAATAAGTCTGCTGTTATTTAAAAACAACTCAAATCACAAGCTTTGAGTGGATGAGTAAGTGCAACTTTTCTTTCCTCCTTTTGAAGTTTCAAAAATACATACTGCTTTCTATAAAGTTTCTGATATTCTTGTGAAACACTCAATTATTGCACTTCTTTCCAAAATTCTATCAACAATACTTATAGGATAAACTTCATAGAATACAGTCTTACAGCTAATAAGGACACCAATTTTGACACAGTGAGCTGTGGCTGGGCAGTCACGTTAACACATTTTTAAAGCCCACTTTTTAAGATGTAAAGGGATCATGACATTTTCCTTTCTTACATTTATGATGCCAAGGTTTCTTCTCAGAACCTAAACTGGGAAAGAAGGGGAGAAGTTGTAGGATAGTAAAGAAAGAAGTAAAAGGATAGAGAAATCAGGAAAGAAAGAGGGGTAAATTTGAGAAGCCCTGTGTGTGTGTGTGAAATGTCACATTTCATAATAAATACAAATTATTATTATTATTATTATTTTTCCTTTCTGAGACAGAGTCTTAAGCTGTTGCCTTGGGTGGAGTGCCATGGCATCATAGCTCATAGCAGCCTCCAAATCTTGGGCTTAAGCAATTCTTTTGCTTCAGCCTCCCAAGTAGCTGGGACTACAAGCGCTTGCCACAATGTGTGGGTATGTTTTTGTTGTAGTTGTCATTGTTGTTTTAGCTGGTCTGGGCTGGGTTCAAACCTTCCAGCCTGGGTGCATGTAGCTGGCACCCTAGCCACTGAGCTATGGGTGCTGCCATTAAATACAAATTATTAAGCAATTACTATGAGCCAGGTCCTGTGATAATAACTTAATGTTACTTTAACATTCCAAGAAAATCTATTTTAGTATTGAGCAGAATGACTCAGGGAGATAACTGGTCTACCTTAGAGAATATACATAGACTCAAGTGTTAAGGACAGGACTGAAAGCCAAGCTCTTACTCTTAACCACTATTCTCTCTCCATCGCCTTGCTTTTTATTTTATTTTTTAAAAATTAAGTTAAAAAACACTTTTTTGGCGACTGCATCTTGCTCTGTCTTCCAGGCTGGAGTGACTCACTATAACCTCCGATTCCTGGGCTCAAGCGATCCTCCCACCTCGGACTCTCAAAGTGCTGGGATCACAGGAGTGGGCCACCACATTACAGTCTGGTTGCACTTTGCTTTTCAAAAAAGCAGTTGATGACTTGTAAAGCAGCAGGAGCTTTAGTGTAAAGGACTGAGATAATGCTGGGAGAGGAAGAAGGGATAATGTTGTCATAGGAGAAAGAGATAAGGAGATGAAAGAGGAGAGATTTCTTGTAATTATAGTTCAATGTAACATGTACACACACGCACACACATATGGGCATGTGCACACCACACATACACCACACACTCACCCACACGGTCATGTTCACACCACACACAGCACACATGCACACACATGGGCATGTGGATACCACACACACATGCACACATAGGCGTGTGCACATCACACACACACACACACAGGGATGTGCACATCATGCACATGTGCCCACACACACAGAGGCATGTGCACATCATACACATCACACACACACAGGGATGTGCACACACATATGAACATGTGCATACCACACACATATGCACACACAGGCATGTGCACATCTCACATACACACCACACACACACACAGAGGGATGTGCACATCATGCACATGTGCACACACACACACACACAGGGCTTCTCAAATGGGAAGCTTCCTACCAAACTGTACTGACACGCCTTTCCACTTGGAGCTCTACTCAGGGTCTGGCCTCTGCACCCCATTGACCTCCTTCCATTTTTCCACTATCCAACTAAAGGTTTTCCCAAGGTGCAGCCTCATTTCCCTGGATAAGCACAGTAATTTCCACATATGCCGCCTTCAGGTGCAAGCAGAGTCCTTCCAGAACCCTGTGTCTACAGCTGTCAGTTCCTCACTGACTTCTAGCCCCTGTTTTGACCTTGTGAACTGTGACATCCCAAATTTAACTGACAGCCATTTCCCCCCACTTCAAGCCAGCTCTTTCCTCTTAATTTTAGCTGATTTCCCACTGGTCACCCTGAGTCAGAGTATTCAGGTTATTTCTAATAATGTCCTCCTCATTTGCTGTGTTTCGGCAGTGACCTTGTGCTGTTGGTCCTTCCCACAGTGTTGCAGGCACATTCTGTCTGTACCTTGAGACTGCTGTGCTGGGCAGGAACAGCCCTCTGAATTTCCACTTAGAGCCCACTAACTCACTCTATGCAGGTGGTCCTACCTTATTCAGTCCATCACTCACAGCCATGCTAAGTCATCTTTCTAAGACTTAGGTCTTAAGAGCCAAAATGTCTTTAAGTGTTCCACTTACCAAAAAATACAAACCCATTGCCTTAAATAGGTACCTCCTGAGAGCAAGGACTGTATCTTTCTCACACTGAATTCCCTTGCAGGTTCTTCTGACAATTGTCTCATCCCTCTTCTTCAGCAGCCACCAAAGGGTATTTTAATGATAATTCTTAGGTCATGCCTACTGGCAGGCCAGGCTGTAAACACACTGTGATATACATTATCCTCTGTATGATATGTAACCCTCATGTTTAATTTTTATCTCTATATCATCTACCTACCTATTTCTCAATGCCTTGTCTGTAAACATTGCTGCTGGTATGTCCTTTTGGCCCTTGATAGAACATGTCACCTACTCAACCACACAAGAGAAAAACAATCACATTCACAGCAGCAGTATGTGGGATTTCTGGAAAGCAGCTTATGAGATGGGGAAACAGGAACTTGGCCATGGGAGATTTTATTGCTTATTAGCCTCAAAGGCTCTCTTTCTTCAATCCAAAATTCAGCCTCAAGTCTCCACAATCTGAGTAATCTGGCCAAGACCCTGCTTAACTTCCAGGGCCATAACTAGAATTGTACTGTAAGAGACTGAGGCTGGAGGACAAGGCTGATAGACAATGGTATTTTCCCTGACTGATACTAATAGGGGATCTTTCACCACAAAGAGAAAAAACAAAAGGTGTTTTTCTCTTCATTCGTCTGTATTTCTGCCCCTGGTTCAATGGCATGCTTCCTTTTAGAGGACTGATGAGAATAAAATCAGAAAAACAAGAAACTAATGGACACAAAGAGGAAGAGTCTGCAAGTATGACCTCAGCTCTGCCCCTTCAGCTTTATTCTGCAAAATCTAGTCCTGCAGCTTCTGCATCGCAGTTAATGGCCTCCCTGCGCACCACAGGCCTTGCTTGTTGTGTGCCAGGACTTTGGTAATTGCACATCCTCCTACTGGGAACACTGGCTTTTAAAATCTCAATGCCTGGCTCAGCAGTTAGAGCGCCAGCCACATACACTCCTCCCCTGTCCCCAAAGTTCAAAGTCCAATTAAGACAAGTCCCTTGAGGAGTTTCCTCAGGCTTAAGTCATGCATTGACCAGCCAGCTCTCAGTAAATGGCTGGAGCAGGGCATGTTGACCTTAAAAGTTACTTTTGCTGGCTTGGTGCCTGGAGCTCAGTGGCTAGGGTGCCAGCCACGTACACCGGAACTTGTAGGTTGAAACCCAGCCTGGGCCTGCCAAACAATGGTGACAACTGCAACCAAGAAATAGCCAGGTGTTGTGGCAGGTGCCTGTAGTTCCAGCTGCTTGGCAGACTGAGGCAAGAGAATTGCTTAAGCTGAAGAGTTAGAGGTTGCTTGTAAGCTGTGACACCACAGCACTCTACCAAGAGTGACATAGTAAGAATCTGTCTCAAAAAAACAAACAAACAAAAAATGCCAGGCTGGGCACAGTGGCTCACACCTGCAATCCCAGAACTCTGGGAGGCTGAGGCAGGTGCATTGCTTGAGCTCAGGAGTTCCAGACAAGCCTGTGCAAGAGCACCATTCTATCTCTACTAAAAATAGAAAAACTGGGCTGAGCATGGTGGCTCACGCCTTAATCCTAGCACTCTGGGAGGCCAAAGCAGGTGGATTGCCTTAGTTCAAGTCAGAGTGAGAGTCCATCTCTAAAAATAGCCCAGCATTGTGGTGGGTGCCTCTAGTCCCAGCTACTTGGGAGGCTGAGGCAAGAGAATCACTTGAGACCAAGAGTTTGAGGTCGCTGTGAATTATGACGCCACTGCATTCTACCGGTAAAGGGCGTCAAAGTGAGACTCTGTCTCAAAAAAACAAAAAAAGAAAAGAAAAGAAAATCTAGCCAGGTGTTGTGGGGGGCACCTGTAGTCTCAGCTACTTGAGAGGCTGAGGCAGGAGGATGGCTTGAGCCCAAGAGTTGGAGGTTGCTATGAGCTATAACGCCATGGCATTCTACCTAGGGCACAGAGTGAGACTCTGTCTCGAAAGACAAAATCAATGCACAGCATTTTACATGTATTTAGGGTACATGTGCTATTTCATTTCATGCACAGAACATGCAATGATCAAGTCAGGGTAGTTGAGGTGTCCATCACTTGAAGTATAGGTCAGCTCCTCTCTTCTAAAAGACTGTCTCATGTCACCTTTCTTCCCTTCACATCCTATTCCTCCGATTTCACTGTAGCTCACTTTCTACTTCCTTTATAAACTGCCCTTATTCACTACTATTGATCATCTCCCATAAGTTCTCACAGTGCAAGGGGGTGTGAGGAGCATTAATAACCACATCTCCACAGAGGCCTGCAGTATATTTTTTCATAAAACTTTAATTAATTTTTTATTGGAGACAGAATCGTCCTCTATTGCCCTGCTTGGAGTACAGTGGTAAAATCATAGCTCACTGCAGCCACAAGCTTCTGAACTCAATCTTCCTGCTTCAGCATTACAAGTAGCTGAGACTACAGGCTGCACCACTGTGCTCATCTGATGTTTCTTATTTTTTCATGGAGATGATTTGTCTTATTTTTTTCTAGAGACAGGATCTTATTATATTTCCCAGGCTGGTCTCAAACTCCTGGCCTTAAGTGATCCTCCCACATTGGCCTCCCAAATTATAGGAGTGTGCTCCTGTGTATGACAGAATTATTAGTGGATTCTAAGAAAAAAAAAAAGAATTATTAGTGGCTTCTGAAACCTTTTTTTTTTTTTTTTTTTCTTTTGAGACAAGGTCTCATTCTGTCATGCAGGCTGGAGTACAGGGTTGCAATCAGAGCTCACTGCTGCCTCGAACTTCTGATCTCAAGAAAGCCTCCTGCTGAGCCTAATGAAGTGCCGGGAACACAGGCATGAGCCACGGCACTAGGGTAATTTTGAAGATTAAAACAAAGATTGCTAACAGTGAGAGGAGAGGGGAAGTAGATCAGCCCTGAATGAGAACCCAGTCCCTCTCAGTCTGTGTGTACTGTCTTATGGCCTAACTGAATAACTCTGGGGAAACTGAGAAGTTCATGAATGTTTCTGCATGTGACTCCAAGGGGTAAGCTATTTAAACTTCCAGTCCTGGTTTACACAAAGGGGAAGTGACCTTCTCAAAAGCTTCTAGAAGCCCTAATCACTGTCTCTCAAAAGTATCAAATGAGCGACAAATGCTCCCAAAAGTATCAAATGCTCCTTTTTACACGCACAACTCTGTGAAGTTGGAAAATATTGAAGATCCTGCTTAATGGAAAATTTAGTGATGTGCTAAGTCATTTGCTAATCATTTCTACTATGTTGTTTTTCATTTTTGGGTGGAGATCACAATTTCTCTTTTTAAAAAAAACAAAACAAACCTGTCTCACATATATCATTTACAATGTGAGGAATACAGTTCATTTTCAAAACTGATTTTGTTAGGGAATCTAAAGGCCTCATCTCTCAAATGAGTCTTTATTCCAGAGGGCATGTAGTCCTAAGCCCCATCAGCGGGTAAAAGTTTGGAAAAGAAAAGGAGAGGGAGCTGGGAGACCCAGGAGTGATAGGCCCCTGGGACCAAGGAGAGAGGACACGGTTGCACATCCCTCTGCATGTGGCTGGGACAGGGTGGCCAGTCTTCTCCTGCACACACCTGCTTCCCACCCATGCTCTGTTGCCTAATAATTTGGTTGGAATATTTCAATTTGCTGCTAAGATTCAGCTTGAAGCTTGTTTCCTCTGGGGACTGATGCTGCTCAGCTCTTCTTGCTCTGCTCCCTCTTTCCATGGCCGTGCTTACCTCCATGATGTCCTGTGATCACAATCCAGCAGCATCAAAAATGCGGGAAGGACTCAGCACACATCACTCAGTGGTTAGGGTGCCAGCCACATACACTGAGGCAGGTGGGTTTGAATCCAGCCAGGGCCTGCCAAACAACAACAGCAACAACAACAACAAAATAGCCAGGTGTTGTGGTGGGCACCTGTAGTCCCAGCTACATGGGAGGCTGAGGCAAGAGAATCACTTAAGCCCAAGAGTTTGAGTTTGCTGTAAGCTGTGATGCCACCACACTCTACCAAGGGTGACATAGTGAGACTCATCTCAAAAAAAAAAAAAAAAAAAAAGGCAGGAAGACAGTGCTCTGAAATACCACCAAGGGAATTGGTTTCTAATGTAGTTTCCATGTTGTTTCTACTCATTCATATTACAAAACTCATTGAAAAAAAAAAAAACATCGTGAATTCACCTGTCTTCAGCTGAAACTGGTTAGGAAATAGGAAGCAGGACTTTTTTTAGGCAGTGAAATCTGCTGTAATGGCATGCCACATCACTTGATGATAGCAAAGAATTAGGAATGTAGTAAAGAAAAAACAATATCAGGAACCAGCAAAAAAGAGGCTCATTGTCCCCGTATGCTCAGAGAAACATCCACTTACTTCATTAGTAATTGGATACCTGGTCTACCCACAGCCAGGGGGGCCTGTTTGTTCCTGATGGTCTTTTCTAGCTGAAGGTACACATTTTACATGTGCTGCTTAACACACGACCATTACTCACTGACCCTTCATTCCATGTTCCCTTTCTCTCCAGCATAGACCAGTGTTAATGCTGCCGCATGGCAGCAGAATGAGCTGTCTCCAAAGCAGAGTTTAGTTTACATACAGTGGAGGGAAAGACGCTTACCTCCAGGGTTCTCTGGCATCTACAGAGGACTTGGTACAGGAATCGGGGCTGAATTGCAACCTGTGCTGGTCTTAGCTGGGGAAGAAAACTGAGGGATAGAGTCACTGGATATGCTCTTCAAATTTAAGGAAGACACAGCCCATCTCCTTTGGTGTGGCTGCTGAGACCTCGCCCTTACCTGCACCTTGTCCTTTGAGCAGGTTTAGAAAGATCATTGCCAGTCTAGAAGAGTTTGCCTTCCATTGCAACAGCTTTGCTGGGGAGACTCGGGGCTTTCTAGATTTTCTTCTGGCAATGAGCAAAGTCTATGGATCTGCTATAACGTTGGTCTCCTGGAGTACCTGTAGACAATTTGATACAGTGGAGGTTATTTCCCAGGAAAAAGCTTTCAGGCAACAAACTATCCCTGTGTTGCGCTTCCTGCTCATTTCAAATTTGTCCCTTAGGTTAAACTTGACCTCATCCTCTTCACTCCTTTCTATGAGGGCTCTACCCTTTCTCCCCAGACATTGGGAGTAAAAACTATTCTCTTCTGGCTGGGAGGTTATCCCTAATGTCTTATTTAATTAATGTCTAAGGAGTGATAATTGAGGTGCTGTGTGAGCTTGGAGTACTTGCTATTAATGGCAAATATGGTAAATCCTAGAAGACCACAAGACCAGAGGAAATGGACCAATAATGGGGAATGAGGATTCTATTATTATTTTTAACTCTTGTGGTTTGGGGTAGTGGGGGTCGCTGTAAGGTCAGAGAGGAGGAGTAACTTGTACCATGTGTGGCTCAGTTAGAATGTGAGCTCTGAATTGGTTCAGCACTAAGCTCAGTCACTTGCCGTCTGTGTGTCTTTCAGCAGGGTGCCTAATGAATCTGTGCCTCATTGTGTCATCTACAAAATACAGGAGGTGCTAGCATTTGCCCCCACACCGTTAAAAGGGCAAAATTTGTTTGTCTGTGTAAAACACTCAAAACAATGACTGGCAGGGACTAACACAATTTTAGCTGTTTTTTCTAATACATGTACTCCGTGGTCTCAGAGGTCTGATCTTTTTTTCACATGGAGGTGACAAAAAAAAGTCTTTTGGAAGACAGTTGGTATGAAGTAGTGCACATTTTAATTCATGAGCTTTAACTCATGTGATTCAAAGCTAGTGTTAGAACCACTGTGCACAGCGCACCTTAATACAGTTCTTTTTCCTCTGTAGATTTTGACTTGATTATCCTTGTCCTCTAGCTACATCTCTGAGCAGACATGGGGCGAATCATGGTAGTTCCATGGTAGTACCATGGTAGGGTTCCAGTTTTACTTTCTGGGGTTTTAAGAAGCATTTTTTGTCTAGAGCTTTGTTATATGTCTCATCAAAGACAGGAAGATTTTGTTTTGGTGATGAAGTGGGAATATTCCTTGATTCTAAGCATTGCTCTGTTGTGCTATCTCCCACTGAGAACACATGAGGGATGAAGGAAGAGGGATGAAGGATGTCTTATCTTACATCCAGATAAGATAATTTCTAGAGACAAAGAAGTTTATATATCTGTGCAGTAGCTGGACAATAATGGTATAGGCAGTTTTGCGCTGAGAATATGCTGCTCTAATTCTCATGCCTGTGACTGACACAGAGTCCTGTTGGCAGTATGCTAATTGTCATCTTAGTCATCTTCTTTCAAATATCTTTTCTCACATTCTTCTTGTCAGCACCCCCTTTTACTCCAGATAGCCAGGTGCCCTGTGAAGTTATGTTTTTCAGCCTTCCTTACAGCGGATGAAATATTGGGAAATCTTAGAAAAATATTTGCTGATTCTCTTTTCTCATTTTTATGGGTGGAATGTAGACTTGATAGCTGGAGCCCCAGCAGCCACATTTGACTTTGAAGCAACTTAAAGATGAAAGCCACACACTAAGAATGGTGGAACATTTAGAAGGAGCCAGGGTACCTGGTGGTCACAGAGGTGCCATGAGCTGTTGACCTCTAGTTTCTTTGACATGAAAGTAAGCTTCCACCTTATTTTCAGCAATGATTTGTGTTTTATGTATTAGGAAGCTGAACTTCATTCTGATAGACATTTAAGGAAGATTTTTCTTGAAATTTATTTTTAAATATTTTTATATCAGGAGGAGTGGATTAAAGATGGCAGCTGAGTAACAGCTTCCCTGTAACTGGGCTTGGCGAATCTGGAGAGACAAGACTCCAGACATCTCTGGATCCGGTGGGATCTGCCTATGATAATCCCTTTGAGGATACAGGGAGCCAGCAAGGGACTTCTGGACCCCAGAAGGAAGACAAAAACAGTGGAAAACTGGCAAGTGGCTGCATGTGTTCGATCAACCTAATCACGCCAGCAACCATGAGTACAAGCAGCAGTGAGACTGCAAACCGGAAAGGCCTTACCTGTGAACTTTTTTGGTGTTCTTGGACTTGGTGCTCAGTTGAGCTGCATTGGGGAGAGCTTGAGCAAAAGTGTGGAGAACATTGGGCATTGTCTGGGGCCCCAAAAGGAGCCACTGAGCTGGGCTAAGTGAAAGCCATTGTGTGGAAAAACTGCTCCGGCAAGCTTTGCCCTCAGGGTCCCAGAGCAAGGAT
>CAUYPK010028519.1:0-15897 GCA_963574355.1 Loris lydekkerianus | reverse complement strand
GAATGTAAATGTCTTAACACAATAACTAAGAAAATGCCAGGAAGGCTATGTTAACCAGTGTGATGAAAATGTGTCAAACGGTCTATAAAACCAGTGTATGGTGCCCCATGATCGCATTCATGTACACAGCTATGATTTAATTAAAAAAAAATTAAAAATAATAATTAAAAAAAAAAGAGAAAGAAAGTTATGCTGGGGGTCCCAATACAGTTCACACTGGTGGGAAGTGGTGAAAATTAAAAGATAGAAGCCACCTGAGGGGACACTGATTTGTAGGGGAGAAACATGTTACTGGGGGCCAGGAAAGTTTTCTCCCAGGCATGGGAGCTGAACAGAGGAGTCCAGACACCACATGCACCACTTAGGAAGATTGGGGCAACTGTTTCAGTGGGTCCCAGGTGTTAAAGAGAACCCTGGCCTGCCAGCAGCTCTGGCAGGTCTACACAAATCCTGGGCTGCTGAGCTAAACCCTGGTAGCATGACAGGGCATCAGCAGTTTTCATGCTGATGGAACAGCCCCCTGTATCGGTGGCTGTGCCCTCAAATTCCCAGAGCCAGCTCTGAAGTTCTCACTGTGCCTGAGTCTGAGGCTCTCCCCTATAGCTACAGGGCCCTCAGTGGGCCTAGGACTCCATCCCCGAAGACTATAGAGTTGTGCCTGGAGCCCAAAACCTTACTATTGATTCTGAACTACTAATACTGGGCAGGCAGAAATTCCCTTAAGTCCAGCACTTCACTCAGGAATACCTAACTCCCGAGCAGCAATCACTCATGGGACTTGTTTTGAGAGAGTTCCCAGCAAAGGAAAACAGATGCCCTGCAATCATATTAACCCAAAACCAAAGGAAGAAGAGGCAGATGAGAAGAAACCAGCAAAATAACCCTGGCAACATGAAAAAATAAAATAGTTTGATGCAGCCATGGGAATAAAATGGAACTACATTAGTGAATTCCACCCACAAGGTAAATGCCAAAATAAATAAAAATGGAATTCAGAATATAGATAGCAAGTAAAATAGATGTAATTGAAGAGAAAGTTGAAAACCAACTAAAAGAAGCCAAAAAGTATGTTTTAGGAAATGAGTGAAAAAACTGAAAAAGTCACTATAGAGCTAGACAACCTAAAAAAGGATCAATAGAACTTAAAGAAATTAAAGAGTCATTTAAGGGATTTCAAAACACAGTAGAAAGCTTTAACAACAGGATAAACCAAGGAGAAGAAAGAATCTCAGAGCTTGAAGACAAGACTCTCAAGATAACCCAGTCAAAGGGGCAGAGAAGAATATTAAAAAGTCTAAGAAGTCACTGAGAGAGGGTGGTGCCTGTGGCTCAATGGGTAGTGTGCCGGCCCCATATACGGAGGGTGGTGGGTTCAAACCCAACCCCAACCAGCTAAAAAAAAAAAAAAATAGCAGTGATAACTGCAACAAAAATAGCTGGGCGTTGTGGCAGGCACCTGTAGTCCCAGCTACTGGGGAGGCTGAGGCAAGAGAATCGCTTAAGCCCAAGAGTTGGAGGGTGCTGTGAGCTGTGATGCCACAGCACTCTACTGGGGGTGATAAAGTGACACTCTGTCTCAAAATAAAAAAATCACTGAGAGAGATATGGAACTAGGGAAGTGAATTAAAATTCAAATCATAGGTACTCTAAGGAAGAAGAAGAAAGAGCTAAAAGCATAGAAAAACTATTCAAGGGAATTATTAAGGAAATCTTCCCTGGTATTATCAAGAATTCAGTCATACAAATACAAGATGGATATTGAACACCAGGAAAATTCATAGCAATAGGTGATCTCCAAGACATGCAGTAATCAACCTGGCCAAAGTCAAAATGGAGGAAGAAAATTCTACAAAAGTCTCAGCAGGAACCTTACAAGCAAGAAGGGGTCACTGGCTCCATCTTCAATTGACTGAAAAAGAATGAATGCCTAGAATTTTGGAAATCAAAAGAAAGCAAGTGTAGCAAATCAAATATCACACAAAATTGATCTTAAGCTAACAAAGGAAAAGCAAAAAGGATCATTAAATAATGGTAAAGAGAATAATTCAGCAATAGACATAAAAATGCTAAATATATTTGCACCCAAAATAGTAGCTCCCAGATACATAAACAAACTTTACTAGAGATAAATAAAGAAATAAATAGCACCATTATAATTGCCAGGGACCTCAGTACCCCTCTGTCAGAGCTGGACAAATCATCAAAGAAGAAAATAAATAAGAAAACATGGACTTAAACCACACTCTGAATCAAATTAATCTAATAGACATTTACATAATATTTTACTCCAAAACTACATAATACAAATTCTGCACAGCTGAGAAAAAGATCAACAGAGCAAGTAGATAACCTATCGAATGGAAGGAAATATTCATAAACTACTCAACTGATAAATGGCTAATAACCAGAATCTGCAAAGAACTCAAACTAATCAGCAAAGAAAAAAACAACCTCGCACCAGGCATGGTGGCTCATGCCTGTAATCCTAGCACTCTGGGAGGCCAAGGCAGGTGGATTGCTTGAGCTCACGAATTCAAGACCAGCCTGAGCAAAAGCAAGACCCCATCTCTACTAAAAATACAAAAACTGAGGCAAGAGGATTGCTTGAGCCCAAGTGGTGGAGATTGCTGTGAGCCATGACACCACAACACTCTATCCAGGGCGACAGCTTGAGACGCTGTCTCAAAAAAAAAAAAAAAAAAAAAAGAAAAGAAAAGAAAAGAAAAAACAACCCCATTAAAAAGTGAGCAAAAGACATAAACAGAAATTTCTCAGGAAAAGAAAGACAAATGGCCAAAAAATACAGACAAAATGCTCAACATCACTAATCATCAGGAAAGTGCAAATTAAAACCACAATGAGATAACACTATATCTCATTCAGTATGGCTTTTATTCAAAATTCCAAAAACAATAGACGCTGGAATGCATGCAGAGAGAAAGGAATATGTATACCCTGTTAGTGGGACTGTAAATCTGTACAACCCTTATGGAAAACAATATGGATATGGATACCTACCATTTGACCCAGCAATCCCAGTATTGGGTATTTACCTAAAAGAAAAGAAGAATTTTCATTTAAAAAAAAACATGCATTTGAATGTTTATTGCAGCAGAATTTCACAATTGCAAAGATGTGGAATAAATCCGAGTGCCCATTAATTCATGAATGGATTAATAAAATGTGGTATATGTATACCATGGAGTACTACTAAGCCATAAAAAAGATGAATTAATAACTTTTGCAGCAATCTCATTGGAACTGGAGACTATTCTCATAAGTGAAGTATCTCAAGAATGGAAAAACAAACACCACATGTTCTCACTATTAAATTGAAACTAATCAATGAGTGCACAGGTACACACAGGGCAGTAAAACTCAGTGGAAATCAAACAGGATGGAGGAAGCAGAAGGGAAGGAGAAAATCCTACTTAATGAGTACTATGAACACTATCTGGATAACAGGCACATCTACAGCCAGGACTCAAATGTTACAAAAGCGACCTATGTAACCTAAAACAATTATACTCCCTTAATATTTATAAATTTTAAAAAATTATAAAGTGCTAAGAAAAAAACATAAAGACAAGCTCACCTCTGAAAAAACATTTATGTATATCATTTTTAGGGAGAGAATATTATTCCCACTAGTGTATTTCCTATAATAACTTTGTCCACTTGGGACTAGAGAGAACAATGTGGTGTGGAAAAGAGTTTAATAACAATTGAACTCTTCAATTCAGAGCACACCAATGACTGCTGACCTCAAAGTATTCTCCTCTACCAGCCATCAAGACTATCCCACTTAAGAGATTTCCTACTAGAAAATTTACTTACATTTACTCTGTGATACAAAGATGTCCTTCAACTTTTCTAGTATTCTTGCATAGTTTAATTATGGTGAAATTCACCTAAGATACAATTCACCAAGTTAAAGTGTTCAACTCAATGGTATCTAGCAAGTTACAATGGAGTGCAACCACCACCTCAAATCCTCTCATCATCCAAGAATAACACTCTGTACCTAGTAAGTAATCACTTCCCATTCATACCTCTACCCAGGCCCTGGCAACTGCTAACCTGTTGCCTATCTCTAGGAATTTGACTGTTCTGAATATATAATGTTGTAAAAATCATATAATCTTTGACTTTTTGGTCTGGCTTCTTCAGCTTAGCATCCTGTTTTCAAGGTTCATCCATGTTGTAGCATGTATCAGTACTTTGTTCCTTTTTAGGCCTAAATAATATTCCATTTTATGAATTCATTTATCCTTTCATTCATTGATAAACATTTAGATTGTTTTCACCTTCTGAGTATTATGAATATTGATGCTATAAACATTTGTACACAAGTTCTGTGTAGACATATGTTTTCATTTCTTTGGAGAATATGCATAGAAGTGGAACTGCTGGATCATTTGGTAAATCTACACTTAACAATTTAAGAAACCATCTAAACTTTTTATACAGCAGCTTCAACATTTTACATTCTCACCAGGAATGTATGAGTGTTCCTATTTCTACATATCCTCAACAACAATTTTTGTGGGTTTTTTTTTTTTGGGGGGGGGGTTGTGACAGAGTCTCCCTATGTTGCCCTTGGTAGAGTGCCATGGCATCACAGGTCACAGCAACCTCAAACTCTTGGGCTTAAGAGATTATCTTGCCTCAGCCTCCCAAGTAGCTACAGGCACCCACCACAACACCTGGCTATTTTTTTTTGTAATTGTTATTGTTGTTTGGCAGGCCCAAGCCGGATTCAAACCTGCCACCCCCAGCACATATGGCCGGCACCCTAGCCGCTGAGCTACAGGCACCGAGTCAAATTTTTTATTATCCATTCATTTTATTATCCATTCATTTTATTATCCATTCATTACCCATATTTTTTTTTTTTATTGTTGGGTATTCACTGAGCATACAAAGAACCAGGTTACACTGGTTAGATAAAGGTAAAGTTCCTCTTATAATTGTGTCCCGCCCCCAAAAGTTGTGTCACACACCGTCACACTGATATACCCGTCTTAATGGGTATAAAGTGATACCACTTCGTGGTTTTAATTTGAATTTCCTTAAAAACCAACAATTTTGGACATCTTTTCATGGATTTTTTTTTTTTTTTTGCCTTTCCTATGTCTTTGAAATTTGTCTATTCGAGAGCCTTTTGGGTTTTTTTGTTTGTTTGTGGCCAGGACTGGGTTTGAACCCACCACCTCTGGCATATGGGGCCAGCACCCTACCCCTTTGAGCCACAGGAGCCGCCCATCAGGAGCCTTTTGGTTTGCTTGAATTGTAAAAGTTATTTACATATTCTGGGTATTAAATCCTTATCAGACATATAATTTGTGATTTTTATTATATTCTGGAGGTTATCTTTTCACATTCTTGATGATGAACTTAGAGGCCAAAAAGATTGTAATTTTTATAAAGTTCAATTTGTCTATTCTTTGCTTTTTGGTGTCAAGCTGAGAATACACTGCCAAATGGTTATATAATATTTGTGAATGTAAAATGGTGCAAGATTTGTAGAAAACATATTGGTCATACTTCACAAAGTTAAACATAGTCTTAATATTAATATATGATCCAGAAATCCACTTTTTGGTATACCCAAGAGAATTAAAAACATACGTTCACACAAACATTTATATACCAATGGTCATGATAGCATTATTTAAACAGAAAAAAAAAAAAAAAACACTAAAATATCCATCAACTGATAAATTGATAAGCAAAATGTTGCATGCCCATACAAATAGAATTCTGTACAGTCATTAAAAAGAATAAAATACTAATACATGCTACCATGTGGATGAACCTTGAAAACATTATGCTAAATGAAAGACGTCAGGGACAAACACCACATTTTGTATGGTTAAATTTAAATAAAATGTTAAGAATAAGCATATATACACAGACAAGTAGATTAGTAATTTATTAGTGCTGGTAAAGGGGAAAGGGATAGATGGGGGTAATAAAGTATACGAGCTTTCTAATTCAGGTGATGAAGATATTTTAAAATTGACTTTGGCAATGGTTGCATGTATCTTGGAATATAATAAAAACCTTTGGATTCTATGCTTCTAACGTGCAAATTGTGAGTCATATCTCAGTAAAGCTGTTAACAAAAAACAGTAGTTATTTCCATATACTAAACAATTTTATTTAAAATAGCATTGAAAGTATAAAATACTTAGGAATAAATTTAACCAAAAAGTGCAAGACATGAACACTGGAGACTAGAAAGTATTGTTGAAAGAATTTAAAGAAGCTGGGCGCACTGGCTCATACCTGTAATTCCAGGGAGGCTGAGGCAGGTGGGTTCCTTGAGCTCAGGAGTTTGAGACCAGACTCAGCAAGAGTGAGATCCCGTCTCTAGTAAAAATAGAAAAAAACTATCCAGGTGTTGTAGTATATGCCTGTAGTCCCTGATACACAAGAGACTGATGCAAGAGGATTGCTTGAGCCCAAGAGTTTGAGGTTGCTGTGAGCTATGATGCCCTGGCACTCTACCAAGGGCAACAGAGCGAGACTGTCAAAAAAGAAAGAAGAGAAAGAAGAAAGAGAGGAAGGAAAGGAGGGAGGGAAGGAGGGAGGGAAGGAGGGAAGGAAGGAAGGAAGGAAGGAAGGAAGGAAGGAAGGAAGGAAGGAAGGAAGGAAGGAAGGAATGAATTTAAGGAAGACCTAAAAAGGGCTGGGCACGGTGGCTCATGCCTATAATGCTAGCAATTTGGGCGGCCAAGGCAAGAGGATTGCTTGAGGCCAGGAGTTTGAGACCAGCCTGAACAAGAGCAAGGCACTATGTACAAAAAATACAAAAATTGGCCAGGTGTGGTTGCATGTATCTGTAGTCCAAGCTACTTGGGAGGCGGAAACAGGAGGATCACTTAAACCCAGGAGTTTGAAGTTGCAGTAAGCTGTGTTAACACCATAACACTCTAGCTGAATAAATAGAGGAAGACCTTGTCTGGAAGAAAAAAAAAAAAAAAAAAAAGCCTAAAAAGTTAGAAAGACATTCTGGATTCATGGACTAGACAATTTAATATAAGACCAGTATTTGAATATAAGACCAGTTGAAATACCACCTTCCTTTTTTTGCGGAAATAGGTGAGCTTATCATAAAATTCATATGGAATCACAAAGGTTGTAAAGTAGTCAAAACAGGGTGGCGCCTGTAGCTCAGTGAGTAGGGCGCCGGCCCCATATACCGAGGGTGGTAGGGTCAAACCCGGCCCTGGCCAAACTGCAACAAAAAATAGCCGGGTGTTGTGGTGGGTGCCTGTAGTCCCAGCTACTTGGGAGGCTGAGGCAAGAGAATCACCTAAGCCCAAGAGCTGGAGGTTGCTGTGAGCTGTGATGCCATAGCACTCTATCGAGGGCAACAAAGTGAGACTCTGTCTCTAAAAAAAAAACCAAAATAGCCAAAACAAATTTGAAAAAGAACAAAGGTATGAGAACTCACACTTCCCCATTTCAATACATGCTATAAATCTGTAGTAATCAATAGAGTGTGGGTCTTCTATAAGGATAGAAATATAGATAAATGAAATCAAATGAGGATCCAGAAGCAAGCCCATATAACTATGGTGAGTTGATCTTTTACAAGGATGCCATGAGCATTCAATGGGGAAAAATAGTGTTTTAAACAAATGGTTCTGTGACAACTGGATATCCACAAATCAAAGAATGTATTGTCTGCTACCTCATACTACTGAATAAGGAAAAAATAATTCAGAGGTATAAGAGACCTAATTTTAAGACCTAAAACTATAAAACTCTTAGATAAAATACATGTATATAAATACGGATTTTCCAGTACCTCAAAGGCTCCAGCCTGCAGAATCAATGCAGTGCCCAACAATCCACAGCAGAAACACCTAGTGACCTACAGTGGAGCCACCTGGTGAGCCTCAAGGGAGCCACATGAAACCTCTTGCCCCTAAACCCAGTCCCTGAGCAAGCACTGCCTTCACTAGTGCCATTGGTCCCTGACACACTGCCACTTCTGGCAAGGAAGTAGGCACCAAACAAGTTGCAAGTGTGCCTATCTGCCTGAACAAAGTTTCCCCCACAGCTGCCAGCAAGAGTATGTGTGCAGTCCAGCCGCTGCCATTGGAAGAGTTTATCCTGAAACACCACCAGAAGGAGGCATCAGGAGGGGAAAAATGGTGGATTAGAAGCAGCTTACAAACCTGCAGGTCCCAAGAAAAGAAAAGTAAATAGTTTTCACCCTGCAGTGAAGACTATGTTAACCAGTTTGTTGTGAGTATTTGTGAGTATTTCAAATTGTATATAAAACCAGCACATTGTATCCCATAAATGCATTAATGTACACAGCTATGATTCAATAAAAAAAGAAAAATATTTGAATAAACATATGTCAAAAAAAAAAAGAAAAAGAAAACTAAGAAGGCAGGCAGGTGGGAGGGGATTAAGGGGCAAAACTACCTATTAGATGCAATGTATACTATTCTGTGATGGGTATGCTGAATGTCCTAACTTTAACACTACGTATTCATTCATATAACAAAAAAAAAAAAAAAACACGGAAACCTCATAATTTTTTTGAAATAATAAAAAAGAATTGATAGGGACTTGAACAGGTGTTTGTATACCCATGTTCATAACAGTATTGTTCACAATAATCAAAAGGT
Source organism: Loris lydekkerianus (assembly GCA_963574355.1). Lineage (NCBI taxonomy): Eukaryota > Metazoa > Chordata > Mammalia > Primates > Lorisidae > Loris > Loris lydekkerianus. The sequence continues at coordinate 7,243 of CAUYPK010028519.1, read as the reverse complement.
GGAAGCAACCCAAGTGTCAATTGACAGATGAATGGATACACAAAATGTGGTACAATGGAATAGTATTTGGCTTTTTTTTTTTTTTTTTTTTTTGAGACAGCCTCACTTTGTTGCCCTTGGTATAGTGCCATGGCATCACAGCTCACAACAAACTCTTGAGCTTAAGTGACTCTCTTGCCTCAGCCTCCCATGTGGCTGGGACTACAGGTGCCCGCCAGAACACCTGGCTATCTTGCTCTTGCTCAGGCTGGTCTCGAACTCCTGAACTAAAACAATCCAACCTTCCTCAGCCTCCCAGAGTGTTAGGGTTATAGGTGTGAGTTACCGCACCCGGCCTAGTATTTGGCTTTAAGAAAGTATGAAATACTGATATACGCTATGGCATGGATAAAACTTGAAAATGTTACATTAAATGAAATAAGCCACACACAAAAGGGTATTGTATGATTCCACTTACATAAACAAATTTGCATATAGAAAAACTAGAATAGAGGTTACCAGGCACTAGGGGATAAGTGCAAAGGGAAGTTATTGCTCAATTGTTACAGATTTTCTGTTTGGGATGATGAAAAAGTTATGAAATAGGGGTGGTGATGGTTACACAACAATACGAATGCATTTAATACCACTGAATAGTAATCTGAAAATTGTCAAAATGGCAGGTTTTATGCTATACATATTTTCCCACATTTTTTAAAAAACAATAATGTAATATACAAAACTCATTGCACTATACTCTTTATGGATGGTTTGCATTGTTTGTGAATTATATCTCAATAAAACTTAAAAAAAATCTATTAACACCTAAAGAAGTGGCACCAAAAAGGATATAAATAATAGAGATTATATTTAACAAAAATGAAAATGAAAGCTATGTACACTGGAAAACACAAACTATTCTTGAAAAAAAATTTTAAAGATGTAAACAAGTGGAAAACTAACCTGTTGTTATCAACTAGATAGGTAATATTTTTAAGACAGCAATTCTCCCCAAATTGATCTGCAGTTTCAAGGCACAGCCTGTCAATCAAAATGCCATTTACCTTCATTGCAGAAATAAACAAGCTTATCCTAAAATTCACAGGTAATTCCTAAAGACTCTAACTAGCCAAAATAATTTTTTTTTAATTTTTTATGTATTTATTTTTATTTTCTTATTTTTTGTAGAGACAGAGTCTCACTTTACCGCCCTCGGTGGAGTGCCGTGATGTCACAGGACTCACAGCAACCTCCAGCTCTTTGGCTTCCGTGATTCTCCTGCCTCAGCCTCTCAAGTCTTGCTCTTGCTCTTGCTCAGGCTGGTCTTGAACTCCTGAACTCTGGAAATCCACTCACTCTGGCCTCCCAAAGTGCTAGGATTATAGGTGTGAGCCACCACCCTCAGCCTCATTTTCCTTTTTTTTTTTTTTTTTTTTTTTTGTAGAGACAGTGTCTTACTTTACTGCCCTCGGTAGAGTGCCATAACGTCACAGGACTCACAGCAACCTCTAGGTCTTGGGCTTACAGGATTCTCTTGCCTCAGCCTCCCGAGCAGCTGGGACTACAGGCGCCCGCCACAACACCCGGCTATTTTTTTGTTGCAGTTCGGCCGGGGCCGGGTTTGAACCCGCTACCCTCCGTATATGGGGCCAGTGCCCTACTCACTGAGCCACAGGCGCCACCCCAAAATAATTTCTAAAAAAAAAACAGTGTGGGAGAATCCACACTACCCAATTGAACAACTTACAACAAAGCTGCAGAAATCAAAACAGTATAGTTCTGCGGTAAGGAAAAAAAAAAAAAAAAAAACATACAGCAATGGAATAGGATAATAGTTTGGACCTAAGCCTATAAACCTATTTTGATTTTCATCAAGAGTGCCACACTGACCACATGGGGAAAAAATCAGTGTTTTCAATAAATGGTTCTGTGACAACTGGTAACTCACATGTAGAAGAGTTTATTTGGCCTTTTCCTCATACCATATGCAAAATATTCACTCAAAATGGACCAAAGTGTTTTATAATCCTGTTGCTAATATTGCTCTATGTTACTGATAAGATTCCTCTCACCTACCTCAGCATTTTTTTTTTTTTTTTGAGACACAGTCTCACTGTGTTGCCCTCGGTATAGTGCTGTGGCATCACAGCTCACAGCAACCTCTAACTCCTGGGCTTAAGCAATTGTCTTGCCTCAGCCTCCCAAGTAGCTGGAACTACAGGTGCCCACCACAATGCCCGGCTATTTTTTGTTGTTTCTGCAGTTGTCATTGTTAGTTAGCAGGCCCGGGCTGGGTTCAAACCCGACAGCATCTGTGTACATGGCTGGCGCCCTAACCACTAAGCTACAGATGCCGAGCCTGCATTATTTTTTAAAAAAATAAAAAACTATTGGGCAGCGCCTGTGGCTCAATGCTGGCCCCATATGTCAGAGGTGGTGGGTTCAAACCCACCTCTGGCCAAAAACTGCAAAAAATAAATAAATAAATATAAAAATAAAAAACTATTTATCAGCCCAGCTCAGTGGCTCATGCCTATAATCCTAGCACTCTGGGAGGCTGAGGTAGGCGGATTGCTTGAGCTCGAGTTCGAGACCAGCCTGAGCAAGAGTGAGACCCCATCTCTACTAAAAATAGAAAAACTAGCCAGGTGTAGTGGCGGGTACCTGGGATGCTACTTGGGACGCTGAGGAAAGATGATCTCTTGAGCCCAAGAATTTGAGGTTGCTGTGAGCTGTGATGATGCCATAGCACTCAACTCAGGGTAATAGAGTGAGACTCTGTCTCCAACAACAATAAGAACAAAAAACTAATCTAAAAAAAAGAATCATAAATGTAAACAAAACAATACAAATGTAAAAGGAAACATACATTAAGTGTTTGTAACCTTTGGCTAAGCAATGGTTTCTTAATTATGATACCAAAAACATGAAAAGAAAAAGTAGATAAATTGGACTTCATCAAAATTAACATTTGTTCCTCAAAGGACACTATCAAGAAAGTGACCAGACAACTCACAGAATGGGAGAAAATATTTATAAACAATATACCTTATAAGAAGGTAATATAGTATCCAGACTACATAAAGACTTAACTCACAACAGCCCAGTTTAAAAACAGGCAAAGAACTTGAGCAGACACTTTTCCAAAGAAGAGATATAAAATAAATAAGCACATTAAAAGATGCTCAAATCATTCGTCATTACAGAAATGGACATCAAAACCACAATGAGACATCATTTGACAGTCATTGGACAGCCACAACTTTTAAAAAGTTAAAAAACAAGTGTTGGCAAAAATGCAGACCAATTGGGGCTATCATACTTTGTGGATGGGAATATAAAATGGAACAGTCCCTGTGGAAAATAGTTTTGCAGTTCCTCACAATGTTAAACACAGATATAACCTATAACACCTATAACCAAACAATCCACTCCCACCTTTTATATTTATATAGGTTTTTGTTACATTTATGTCTAGGTGTGTGCACACGAGAATTTAAAACATGTTTTCACAATAAATGTCCACAAATGTTTGTGAATGGTCAGCACTGGTAGCCAAATAGTAGAACCAAAATGTCCATCAACTAACAAATGAGTAGACAAAAAGAGATCTATCCTTACTGTAGAATATTATTATATAGCCTATAAAGAGAATGAAGAACTAACACATGCCACCATATGAACAAGCATTGAAAACATCATGCTAGGTGAAGGAAGCCAGATCCAAAGGCAACTTATTCTATTATTCCATCTAGATAATATGCCCCAAATAGTTAAATCTAAAGAGAAAGCGGCTGATTATGATTAAAGGTCATGTGGTATAGAAAGATTATTGCTAAAGACTATAGGATTTCTTATTAAGACAACGAAAATATTTCATAATCAACTATGGTGATGGTTCACGTATCTGTGAGTATAATAAAATCCATTTAATTGTACAGTTAGAGTGGGTGAACTGTATGTTTATGAACTACTTATCAATAGAAATGTTTTAAAAATAGTTCTATTCAATATACTAGCATAGAACAATTAAAAGCAAAATTGAGTGAAGCATTGCATTTTTTACTTAGGAATGAATTTCATCACATAAGCACAAGACCTGAACACTAAAAATTACAAAATATTTCTGAAACAAATTACCACATCCTTTTTAGAGCTGAGGAAACTAAGGTTCAAGATGAGTCCCTTGCCCAGATTTGAACATTCATCCTTTCTAACTCAGAGCCCCTTTACTATTTCCCCCATACTGCCAGCTTCCATCCGCTGTGAAATTATTGCTATAAAGCCAATCCATAGAGGCTGAGAGGTTAGACAAGAATAGGTTTGGCTGGGATTTCAAATGCTCTTTTGCAGGGGGGATGAGCTGGCTTGGCCTGAAATTGTTATTTTTCAGTAGTCATGTTTCCAATTTCTTTTGGTCTCCCACTCATCCAGAATCCACCTCCCTCACCACCACCCCCCACCACACGCACAAGTAAGGGAAGAGCCAAGTAGTTGACTCACACACCACACCACACCACAATTGCCTTTTGTTCACATAGGCCCAGCGGCTTGAGACTACTAGGCAACATAGTGAGACCTTGTCTCTACAAAAACCTTTTTTTTAATGAGCCAAGTGTGGTGGTATGTGCCTATAGTCCCAGTTACTCAGGTGGCTGAGGCAAAAGTCCTGCCCGAATTGTTTTTGTGTGTTACCTTGGAAATTGCTGAGTTTCCTTAAAACTACTATTTTGAATTCTCGATAAGAGACCTCACATATCACTCTCATTAGGGTCAGTTTCTGGTTTCTTGTTTTGTCCATTTAGAAAATCATAGTTCGCTATTTGCTGGGGTATATTTGCTTTGAATTTCTTTACCTCCAGGTCACTGCCTAATTTTCAGCTCTAGGTGGCATTCTAAATCCAGATTTGCTTCAGCTCTAGTAAATGATCTGAGTGTTGCCTTTCTCAAGCAGGAGAAATTCCAAAAGGGATATCCCAACACTGTGAGAAGGCTGACTAGGGGTTCATATCCAGGAAACTTATGGACTGAATCTCATACATCAGGGTTCTGCTAAACAGACACTCTTATTTGATGTCTTCTTTGGCAGAGTTACAGAGCAGAGTTTCCAAGACGAGGGATGATAGTCCAGCCTCCTCCTTTGATCTCTGCCTGTTTTCAGGGATATTTCTCCCTTCAGTCACCTGTGTTGTTTTCTATGGATTAAGGTAGGGACATGTCTCCTGCTAAGGAACTCAAGCTGGCAGAGAAGCTGGAAGTCCACCTTGCTCTCACGTTTTTCAGTGTAGACAGTGAGTTTGGGGAAATGTTTCACATAAGTTGGTGCTGGGAGTATAGGGGGAGGGGTGTCACCAATTTACTTGGAAGTTGTTTCAGTTCTCTGTGGCCTCAGGAATTGTCTCATCTTCATATTTGGGTTTGGGGACATTTCTGGTGATAATCTCAGTGCTGTGTATTTGGTTTTGGCTTTCAATGGGGGATAATAAGACCACCTTACTTCTATGCACCATTTGGAAACCAGACGTCAACATTATTCTTTTTTTAATTTCAAAATTTTAAGGGGGTAAAAGTGTTCTGTTACACAGATAGCTTTTAGCCAAGTGCAGTGGCTCACACCTGTAATCCCAACATGTGGGAGGCTGAGGCAGGTGGATTGCCTGAGCTCACGAGTTCAAGACCAACCTGAGCAAGAGTGAGACCCCATCTCTAAAAAAATAACCAGGCGCTGTGGTGGGTGCCTGTACTCCCAGTTACCTGGGAGGCTGAGGCAAGAGAATCACTTGAACCCAAGAGTTGGGGTTGTTGTGAGCTATGACGCCATGGTTCTCTACCAAGGGTGACCAAGTGAAATTCTGTCTCAAAAAAAGAAAAAGAAAAAGAAAAGAAAAGAAAAGAACAAAGAAACATAGATAGCTTTTATGAAGCTTGAGACAGGGCTGTAAATGTACCCATCGCCCACATAATGTGTTGGTAGGTTTTTAACCCTCCCCTCAGCCTCCCTTCCTTTTCTTGATTTCCAATGACTTTTACTTCTCTCTGTGCCCATGGCAGCCATCAACTAGTTCCAAATTATTAGTGAGTACATATGGTATTTGCTTTTCTATTCTTGAGATACTTCACTTACAATAATCATCTCCAGTTCCATCCAAAAACTACTAATTCATTTCTTTTTTTGGCTGAATAATACCCCATGGTATGTGTATGTATGTGTGTGTGCGTGCGTGCATGTGGGTGTGAATTTATGGGTATGCTTTTGCAGTTATTAATTGTCCTGCAAGAAACATTCAAGTGCATGTATCTCCTTGGTAAAATGACTTCTTTTCCTTTTGGTGGATACCCAGAAGTGGGACTGATAGATTGAATGGTAAGTCTACTTTTACATCTTCGATAATGTCCATACGGTTTTCCATAGAAACTGCACTAATATGCAGTCCCACCAACAGTGTATGATCATTCTTGTCTCTCTGTATCCACACTAGCATGCATTTTTAAAAATATTTTAATAATAACCACTCGGACAGGGGTGAGGTGCTATTTGAGTTGCTATTACTGCAACCAAAAAATAGCTGGGTGTTGTGGTGGGAACCTGTAGTCCCAGCTACTTGGGAGGCTGAGGCAAGAAGATCGCGTGAGCCCAGGAGTTGGAGGTTGCTGTGAGCTGTGATGCCATGGCACTCTACCCAGGTGACACAGTGAGACTCTGTCTCAAAAAAAAAGCTTCTGTTCATGTATTTTGCCCCTTCTTTAACAGGGCTTGTAGGGGGAGTTTCTTGATAATTTGTTTCAGTTCTTTGTACATTCTGGATATTAGCACTTTATTAGATGTATAGTTTGAGAATATTTTTCCCATTCTGTAGATTGTCTATTTACTCTGTTTATAATTTCTTTTGAAGTGCAGAAGCTCTTTAATTTAATCAAGTCCCATTTATTTATTTTGTTGTGCTGTAATTGCCTTTGAACTCTTAGTCATAAATTATCTTTCTAGAAAAATCTCTGCAAGAGTTTTTCCTACATTTTCTTCTAGAATTTTTATGTTTTCATGCCTTCCATTTAAAGTTTTGTTTTGTTTGCTTGTTTGTTTTTTATTGTTAAATCATAGCTGTGTACATTAGTGCAATTAAGGGGTACAATGTGCTGGTTTCATATACAATCTGAAATATTCTCATCAAACTGTTCAACATAGCCTTCATGGCATTTTCTTAGTTATTGTATGTAGACATTTGTATTCTGCCTTTAGTAAGTTTCACCTGTACCCATTCTAAGA